>JAECUM010039940.1:0-16479 GCA_016617855.1 Megalonaias nervosa | reverse complement strand
CTTGATCATCGACGTATCTTTTTGTTGCTGCGTCTGTATCTGCGATTGGATCTCCAAGATACGTAATTTTTCTTCCTGACATAATAACATCACCGGTAAATACATCACCAGTTTTCTTAACGTAATCGTTAACCGACTTACCGGAATCCTGTATTTTACCCTGATCAGTGAAAGTAACAACATTATTAACAACCGCATTTGGAATTCGTACAAGTACATCTGGTAGTTGTATATTACTCGTTTTTAATCGTCCTTGTTTGTCCTGAAAAACGACGACTTCATTTTGATCCACACTTGTTATATTTAATAAATCATCGATTTCATTTCTGAGCTAATCAATAGTTGCATATTTAGATAAATCGATCTTCTGAGCTCTACCTGAGGATCTTCCGTAAATATCTACCATTATATTTACTGATATCAGTTTAAGTACTATGACGTAGCGTAGTGAACGCGTGCACGACTTTATGAGGCGGTGCTGTTGATTTTGATACAGCATCAAGCATAGCGAGGGTTTCACGGCTGCATATTGGAGGATCAGTTATTTTTTGTGTCGGTAGCGTTGAATACCAGATTGGAGCAGTATTATTGCTAACGTAATGAAGAAATTCTTTCGGTGGTGCTAATCCATACGAATCGAAATAAATAATTCCACGCGGATCAATTGCATATGCGACCCAGTGCGTGCCTGGGCCAGAATTTTTATCGAGATTAATAATACTGGTTTCATGTTGCATTGCAACGGTAGGTAATTGATCGCGCATAAAAACACCTCTGAAATTTTTTATTTTTAATTGCTTAGCAGCATTAAGTAAATCAAAATTGGACATGGGTGTTATTAGTAAACTGTCCCTGGTAATCGTAGACCCTTTCCGTACCAGTATGGGGTCCCTGGTAATCTTAGACCCTTTCCATACCACGAAGGCGGGGTTCCTGGTAATCTTAAACCTCTTCCCTTTTATTTGATTCCTTGTCCGGTTGCTTTCTTTAACGCCATTCCAGCAGCTGTTCCAACAGCACCTAGCGCAGCTGCGTTTGCAACGGCTGGTGCTGCAGCTGCTATTAATGCTGGTATTGCTGCGAGAAGTGGAAATATACCACCCGTTTTAGCAATATCTTTGATGGCGCCCGCAGAAAGATTAAGTTTGACGCCTTTATTTGATTTTTTAGCATCATTGAAGTTTTTAAACTGACGTTCGGTCAACGATAGTTTATTTGCACCGGTCATTTGTTCTCGCTTTAGCGATATTTTTATTCCACAATTATTTTTGATGCTGATTGCAGCCTTTTAATCTGACCAGGAGTCAGACTCACACTAACGTGATGATATGACATTATTAATATTATGAACGATCTAATTACATGTTTTCTACTGGAGCATCGATAACTCTCATTCGTCCACCAACACCTTCGAGTAACATCGATTTATCGCTGAGTATAACGGCTATTGCTCTGTAATTAGCAATAACTCCTCGAATCACACGAGCTCGAAAATGAATATCTACAACAGATTGTCTGGTTAGATCTAAATGTTCTAGTGAAAAGTAATAAATCGGATACAGCGATGTAAAATCTAGCTGCGATATTTGTAAACCAGTATCAATATTTTGATCACGTCCCATAAACGACATTAATCGATGATATGCACGTGCTACATGATTTTGATCGAAATTCAATAATATATCTTCGGATGGTTCTTGATGCCCATTTATCCTTAATGAAACCTCAGAAACGCCGAGTTTATCAAATATCATATTACTTTGTGTTTGATTATTTACTCGTGCAGTATTTTGAAGCGCAATAAATATATGTCGCGGTGCAGAAACACCTTGCTGAGAAGCTATTTGCCAAGTAAATAAACCATTAATATTACTCTGGATAGCATCTGTGGTCATCGTTAACCATGATAACGTCGATTTACCACCTTGACTCATAAAAGATAGTAACCGATCTTCTTCAGATATTGTTGGAGTCATCACTGGCATCCACAGGGAAAGTTTGGTCAGTATAACTTTACCATGAAGTGCTGCAGTTGCAGCATCATTAACTCCTTCAACGTGCCACATTGCATCATTATCATCGCTTTTTCGCACAAGTACAACTGTGTGTTTAGCTCCAAAAATAACTTTTCTAACATTTCTACAGAATCCAAAGATGTGTGACAGTGGAATCACACAAGAAAATGATTTCCTATTACCCTTTAACATTGCTCGACGTGCTGTAAATCCTAAGTTGAAATTTGGATTAATACTGTGCAATAACGGAAAATTATCAGCAGGCCGGGCTATCCTTCCATCTGGTTGTGGATCTAATGCAGTAGTACGCGGTGTTTGTACTAAATTGTGTTGTCTACTGTCAGGGTGGTCAGAAGTATCTTTTGAGAACATCATTGATGGACCAGCTGATCTTGAGTAATCGTCGCTGTATCTTGCAAGACCTAATATCGTTGTGGCAACGTCGACGTCTTTCTGAACTGATTCAATAATTTTTCCGTCGATCATATACGTAGCGCTATCAAATAACGCCATAATACCATTATTAACAAAACCAGTTATATCCTCAGCGGCGTACTCGGTATTATCTGTCTTTATAATTTCACCTTCAACTTCGATAAATGCTTCAGCGGGTAAGAAATATCTACTTGTATCCTGAACCTGTAGTTCGATTCGTCCACGCTGATCTGGAATTAGTGCGTCGTAAGAATAATACTGATAATCGCGCACAGACTCATCTTTGAGAACTGGTGCATCCATGTCAAACGCGGGGTCAGATATGCGCTTAAACATCTTTATTATTATCGTCTTCGTCTAACTCGAAGACCACTTCCCGCTATCAGACTAGCGGTTATATTTTTTTCCTTTTCCGACATCGGGATATCAGCTAACTCCGCTAGTTTTTGATTAGCTGCTTGATTTATTATTTTACTGACATTTGCTGGCATCACTTCAGTGCTAGGTAATTTCACAGGTCGGACCGGTCTGCGTATTAATCGTGATAGTCTATCTTTGATCGCTGAGAATGCTTTACTAGCGAGATTACCAACAGCGCTTATACCTTTTTCACGAACAACATCATTAGCTTTCATTCCTAGCTGCTTTGCAATCGGTATTGCTTTTGGGGCTATCCTTCTAAACAGACCCTGAATAACATCACCTAATCCATCTCCGTAGGTCGTTTTGTATACAGGTAATCGAGAGTTTATTACCCTGACCATGGTAGGTCTACGTTGAGTACCATGCACGATCATTTTATTATTAACTGTTTTTATCACTAATTACATACTTAATCACTATAATAATCATCGGCGATTTCATTAATGAGAGATCGATATACATTAATATCCATGATGCCGCCACTAAATAATCGTTTGCAAATATCAGCTACTTCATTAATGATTTCTGGGGAATTATTACCAGCTCGTTTTCCTCCAATGAGGATTTCTAGTCGATCAACATCAGCAAGAACGTTATTAGGACAGGTAATAAAACCACTTCCTAAACCACTTCCAGTTGCGCCAGGGTCGTCTTGAAATTCTTTTTCTTCTCCCTCTTCAACTTGTTCCGGTGATACTTTTGGTGATCTTAGAAGACGACGAAATGATTCTCTTAACTTTCTTTTTTTTCGTTTTTGTTGTTGTTGCTGTAGTGGTTGTTGTTGTAGCTCTTGTTGTTGTAGTGGTTGTTGTAGTTGTGGTAGTGGTTGTTGCGGTGATGGTAATTCAAATTGTTGTGGTGGTTGTTGTAGTTGTGGTAGTGGTTGTTGCGGTGATGGTAATTCAAATTGTTGTGGTGGTGGTAATTCAAATTGTGGTAATAATCGTTTACCTTGTTCAGTTTCTTTTATATGTTTATGTACAGCATCATCAAATTTATTAAAATCTATAATATCTTCATTAGATCTGATTTCTGGAATACCAGTAGCGACGCGATATATATCTCTGATCCAATTGGCAGAGCTTAATGATTTAACATATTCTGGTTTTACATATTTTTTTCTTTCATAATATGCAAACGCGGCAATATCAAATAATTGGATTGGGTCCCTGATAGCAGCAATACCTTCAGGCGTGAATTTATCTTTTATATTAGTTCTTGGTCTTTTAGGCGCTGGTTGTGGTGCTTGTGGTTGTGGTGCTTGTGGTTGTGGTGCTTGTGGTTGAGCTGCTTGAATACGGCCAGCAATATCAGCAGGCAATGTTGCAAGAGCTCTTTGTGTTGCCTCAGTTGCTGTAACAATTTTCTTCGTTGGTTCGACAATCGGCTTAAATAATTTTTCTGTACCTTCTGTAAATTCCACTTGAGATTCCTGACGTGATTGTAGTTGTTGCTTAACAGAATCACGAACAGGTAGATATTTTTAATTGCCTCTAGTCGCTCTCGAGCTAATTTAGCTGAGTGTGGTTCTCCAATACTCATTATTGATAATATCTATAATGGCTGTTTAATTTATAGCAGCAGTAGAGCTGTTGAATGACATACGTACGTGACCAGATTGTGAAAAAATCTGGTCAATTAAAGAAGTTTTCATTATTAAGACAAAAACTTCTTTTTTTTCAGGGAACCCTTAATTTTCAAAAATAAGGTCTCTACAAAGTTGTAGGGTCCAGCTCTACTGCTGCTCGGTATATCACAAAATGAAAATGAGTTTTACACAACTGCAAAACAAATGAAGTATTCACTCAAAATTGTGAACTGGTATTTTACTCAAATAGTAAAACAAATGAAGTATTCACTCAGAATAGTGAACTGATATTTTACTCAAATAGTAAAATGATAATAAGGCAGATATCACAAGATATCTCTTCACTTCCTAAACACTGGGTATAACAAGACCCCGAAATTACGGCCAAAAGATTGCATGTATGGAGCAACACAAACACTCCCTCAACATCACACTTTGCTACCAGTCACACTGGCCAATCAAGTAAAGGTTATAGGTAGTCACCGACCACCAATGATTCCTAGGTCAGACAAGTAATTAGCGCCCACCACTTTGGTCTGCAACGCCCGATCATCTGCTACTTGACCCGTAACACACTTTACTCAGCTGCACGGCCGCCGTCCAAACAGCTCCGTTGCCAGCTCCATCATCAGCTTCACAGCCGCTATGGCCAGCACCACAGCCGTCATGGTCAACTTCTATGGTCAGCTCTTTAGCTGGTACCTCGTCAACCCTGACCACCATGGTCAGCTCCACAGCTACCGTCAGCTCTGATCCCCATGGATCAGCTCCACAGCTGCCATGGTCAGTTCTAATCACCATGGATCAGCTCCCATCAGCTCTACAGCTGGAGATATGCAGGTCTCTAAGTAGACCACCGACTGACAAAACGTTCCGTAATGTGTCGATTTGATCTTACTGTGAGGCATTTATACACAGACAATGTAGCTTTACATCGTCTGTGCAATTCATGTATTCGGGTTTTCCCATCGAAAGCACTTCGCGCGTGCGGCATAGGATGAACCGAACTCACTGTTTCGAAGTAATGTAGAATATACATCAATTACCCTCGGGTATCGTTGTACACAAGAAAGGAAACCCGAGTACATGTATTTAATAAAGAAATAGGTTTATACCATTCCGTGACAATCATCCAGTCAAAGTACAAATGATAGTACGCTCGTCATTATAATTTACTTTAATGTCTCTAAATGATGCACGGACTGATGAAATATGTTTTCCAGTATCTAACGGTAATTTGATCACATTGTTTTTTTTTTTTTCAGCTATGTCCGGGCAATACATACATTTATAAGCAGACATTTAAAAAGTTATGTCCACCTGGTTTTCTTTAGTACTTGCTGATCAAGCGGTGATTGCTTTTTTTCCTGCAAAAGCTCCAGATAAGTTTCCAGCAGGATCCTCTATCCAAACAGTAGTCAACCGTACCCAAACGTAATAATCTCGAGTTCGGTTATCCAGAATACAAGGGGATGGTAGTGTTGTTGTGAGAATAATAGGGTCAGATTTCAACCGCATCAATTTTCAATCTGTGCATAGTGCATTGTACAACTGGTCATTTCTGGGTGGTTAAGCATTCAATAACTGAAAATTGACCATCATCTGTTGAAAATGAACCTTGACCATATTTTCAACGGGGGTAGAAGTTTAATCGTACACCTGTCGTTTACCCTTTCTCCTAATTGATTTTGTTTACGTTATGAAACAGGTTTGTCGCCGCTGTTGAGTTTTGACTCGCTTTAAACTCCTGTATTATTACATCAATACACTATCGAACGTTAATTTTACCAGTAAAATCCTAGGATACGACATTTAGTTACTTGTACTTCAGTCTTATTGACCTAGTACATTTTTCATTTTAATTGTTATGTTCCGGTTTTCCAGTACGAGATGGTGATTAAAAGTTAAACAATTTTTAAAAAGGTTGTGGTCAAATTATATATTCCATACTACAGAATTTTGATCCACGTGTATACTGCCGCGAACTGAATATTTTTATCAACTGTATTAGCGGCGAACACCACCACGTCTCATTGGTTTCGTCTATTCTTCCCAAGAAAGGCAATTTGCGGACATTTATGATTCATATCCGCGTGGACTCAGTCATTGTGACAGACTGGTGTCATCGGTGGGATAAGATTTACCATGGCTTTTAATATCAATAGCAGTGCAAATGTTCTGATGTAAAGACTGTTGAAGGTAGTATATCAGAAATTGACTGTTTAATTAATGATGCATTTTACCTGTAGGGGACCAACCTTTTAATCTCTGCGGAGGGTGGCTGATTTTTTCCTAATAATTTTCCTTTTATTTCGAGATAATTTTTTTTTTCAACTTATGTGATGAATATAATTACTTCTATTTCCCATATAAATCACATCAAGAGTAATTTTTTTCCAAACTACTTGGGTGCAGGATCTACTTTTTCAAAAGAAAAAATCTAAACGGTTGGTCCCTAAGGATAGGGATCTCTCTCTCTCTCTTTCTCTCTCTCTCTCTCTCTCTCTCTCTCTCTCTCTCTCTCTCTCTCTCTCTCTCTCTCTCTCTCTCTCTCGTGTAACATGTACATATACTGTTACACTTACGTATATTTGCACACATGCATGTATATAGAATAAAATACAATGTACGATATGCCTACATCTTTCCTTGAAGCAATCCAAATATCCGCCTGATAAAATTGTCAGAACATGACAACTTGATTGAACTGGGTCACAAACATAAATGCAAAAAAATGGTTAGTATAGTTAATTATAGAATATTTGTCTACCTCATAGTCATGCTGTATCGATCGTTCGTATTTCCGATCATTGACAATGAATAGGGTACACTTGTTGACCCATACCTGGATAAGCTGCAGTAATTCTACGCTTTACAAAGTAGGTCTATTTAAGTGCCATAATAATGTGGTGGAATGCATTATAATTTAATTTTCATTTATATATGTGGACAAACTGACAAATCAGGCCGTAACCACTCTACCGTAAGAGAAATCGAACACAGAACCTGGTGAATGAAGACTGACTTAAAGGATCACCAATTGCTAGATAGATAGTGTTTCCCTAGGAATACGAATAAGAATACTCTGTTAAGTAATTAGATCACCGGCTCATATTTACAAAATACAGTTGAAGTAAATAAAGTGTGCGCCATGGTGTACAGAAATTAAATGTGAGTAGTATAGGTATTTTGAGGTTCCTACCTCAGAGACCCCTACCCCTCCAAAACGTTATACGTTAAAATTTTTGTCAGCAGCCTTTTTTAGCTTAAAATGATGACTTTCATTTCTGACAAAATTTGTTTTGGGGGTAGGGGGGTCTCTGAGGTAGGAACAACTCAAATACCTATACTACTATTACAGTCTCTTATACTTATCAGCAAAATAATGTTATTATTTTTATAGTTTAGACAAAATTAATTAGAGATTGAAAATATTATATATAATGTACTTCTGTCAATCAAAGAGACATGTTGGATTTGATCTGACAAATAAATTTTGTAAGAGATTTAATTCGATTAGAGCAGCCTCAAGTTATACTGGTATAGAAACTAAAATAATAAGCGATTGTATTAAAAAAGTTGGATATCATATATCACCAAAATATAGGTCAGTTTGGTTATTCGCGACTGAAAATGATGTGAGAATAGCGGGTTGGGCAGATGATGTGATGACATTTATTGACAATATGGTTGATATTTTATTTGATAATGATATTACTAAAGCTATACAAAATTAAACATCTACTGTTGTAACCCATATTTTATGATAATCTTTTCATATCTGCTGACTCTCATTGGCAGAATATCTGTTAACATACTGTCAATAATACGGAACTCGCGTATTAAATCGTCCATATCATATTTTATACCACGCAAATAAGATCGTATTTGATCAAGTAATTTTTTTATAGGTGATACTTGCTGTTTTACAAGCATTTTTTTTAGTCGCAAGACGAGGCTCAATTTTTTTACACGCTGTTGCAAGAGAAACACCGACACCAGATATTATTAACAAAAACGGATTTAATGATGCTCCACTTGAAATTATACTGGAGCTAGTCATTAACAGTGGCAAATATGATATCATTCGAAGTATTCTGTTATAGTATTTGTAACATTTTTTTACACACCAAAGTTTTTTTTATGATAATATCTGTAATATTGCATTAGAGCTTCCACATCTTGTTTTTGAATTTTATCTGAAATATGATTATAATCAACTATAATTTTTTTCATTATATAATATTTGTTCACCGATTTTTATGTTAAGAAAATCAGCTACAAATTCTAGACACCAATAATAATGTTTAGAGGGTCTTTCCATTGGTATTAACGTAAATGTTTCTTTGATGTTCTTATTTAGCAACCTCAATATAGTATTAGTAGTATATAACTTCAGTGGTTCAGAATCTAAATTGATCGTAGCAATTTCCAAATCGTATATGGGCAGTCTGTATAACCCACTTACTTCTGCGGTATATTCGATAGTGTTATCGAGCGGTGTCCATGCTTTTGTTTCTGATGCTACTGTGTATACCACATTGATGATCTTCTTGTGTAGAATTTTAGTAAGTAACTCTGTTACTAGATTTGTTTTTTCAATAATACCAGGAATTCCGCTAACAATATCGTTTAGTTTTGTGTTAATGTCAGCGAGTTTAATATCTGCAACCTCTGGACTTCCAAAAAATTCATTAATAGATTTGTTTATATTTCTACGAAAATTTAAGAACGTTTGTAAGTGATTAGAAAAATTAGTATTTAGTGTAGTCATTTCATTATTAGTTACAGCTAACGAAGTTGTCATAGGAATTTCCTTATCGTCTACATATTTCTTTGTTGCTGCGTCAAAATCTGTTTCTGGTGTTCTGAGATTATTAATACCATTATTGTTCATGTTGAGAAATGCGCGCATTATACCACCGTTGACTAACACATACTTAGATTCTTGATCATCGACGTATTTTTTTGTTGCTGCGTCTGATTCTGCAGCTGGGTTTCCAAGGTCTATAATTTTTTTTTCCTGACATATTGATATTACCTGTAACTGTCCCACCTATTTTATCAAGTTTATTATCATCAACATACTTTAACTGCAAATAACTTACCGCTTGAGTTTGATTTAAGTTTGCTGGTGGATACCTGGTCTCCAAATTTATAATTTTTTTCCCTGACATATCTAAGTTACCGCTTAAAGTTCCACCAGATTTATCTAGTTTATTATTGTCAACTAATTTAAGTTGTGCATAACTGACAGCTTGTGTATTAGCGACATTTATTGGCGGATAATCTGTTTCTAACTCTAGTACTCGTTGATTTGACATAAACAGGTTTCCCGTCATTGTGTCGCCGGATTTTTTTAGATAGCCTGATAAATCAACCTTACCGTCTGTTATTGTTGTACTTTCAGCTGAAGAATCTCCTACTAATGTTCCAAATTTTGCATAATAGCTCATTATTTATTTATCGTTTGACAATTTTTATATAGCATAAAATTGTATAACAATAATGGCAAAATCATCGATATTAAATTTTGATACAGAACGTTTGGTGAAACATAAACATAACAATGAACTTCCAGATTGTCATTATCTTATTATTGGAAGAACTGGATCGGGAAAAACAAACTTACTTATGAATTTACTTCTAGGAGATAATTTTAACTATGATCGCGTTTATATTTATACGATTAACCCGCAGCAAGATAAGTACGAGCTACTTAACAATTATAATAACAAACTTCGTGATGATCTTGAGGCTGGCGAAGATTTTTTTATTATCAAACAACCAGAAGAACTCACTCCAGTTAATCAACTTGATTCTTCCGAACACAAGATAGTTGTTTTTGATGATATTCCGCTAAACAACGAGGAAATGAATAAAATAAGATCATATTTTTCACTGTCGCGAAATAAAAAATGTAATTCTATTTATCTCGCCCAGGGTTTTTATAATGTTGACAGATTTATTAGGCGAAATACTGGTTGTTTTATATTATTTCCAGGACTTGACAATGTTGACGTTAGAAATATCGCGAACGAGCAATGTGGTGATGTAACAAAAGATAAATTTATTGAATTATATCATAAAGCAACGGCAAATAAATATGACTTTTTTTTGTTTGATAAACTAACAAATGATACGAGTAAAATGTTTCGATGTTGTATTGAAAAATATTTACAATAATTTTTATACAAAATAGTATATAATTAATGGAAAGACAAGCAAAGTACAGAAAACATATAGAAAATCTAAAAAAACTTGCGCAATCTCAGGCAAAATTTAAACAGCAAGTACAGCAAGCACGACGAGGCCAAGTGGTTGCAGCAGAAACAGCAGCAGCCGTTCTCAGGCCAGTTACTGAAGCTTTACTTGGAAAACAACCTGAAACTAAACCATTATCAGAAGAAGAACTTAAGCGACTACAGGAAAAAGGTTTACTCGGACTAGTTAAAGAACAACAAGAAGCAACTACTGGAAGAATTATTACTAGATCTGAAGAAGAAAAAAGAAGATTAGCTGAGGCACTTGTAGCAAATATCGCTGATCCGGTTGCAAGACGAACTGAACTAAGAAGGTTGTTGAACAATCCAATGGAACTTCAACGAAGATTAGCAGAAGCAGCAGTAGTTGAACCGATTGAAAGAAGGTTAGAAAAAAAAAAGAAAAAATCGGAAGAAATGTTAGAAGATATTTTTGTTAGAGAAAGATCTAAAAGAGAAAAACTTGAATAGAGACGGAAAATATAGAAGAAAAAAGATTTGACTATAATTTAGCAAATATAAATAGCAAAATAAGAGATAATGAATATAAAGATTTTAATAAAAAATATAACTTTAAGAATGTGAGAATACATCATGTTGCAAAAGATGAATTTAAAGCTGACGAAAAATTGCAAAATTAAAAGAAATAAAAAAAGAGAGTGATGAGCATCTCAGCGAAGTAGTTTTCGAAAATAGAAATTACTATAATGACATTAAATTATATCGACATGGAATTATCGCTGATCTTTATATTAAGGCTATTAATAATATAAAAAATAAACAATACCGTAGTGATAGTCACCTTAACGGCTTAATTAATGAAGCAAAATTATTAGATGAAAGACCAGAAGAATCAGCATATACACTACCAGCTCCTATAATGACCGAAGAAGATTTACTAAGTTCAGAACGTGAATATAAAAGAAATCGTGATGAATATAAAGACAAAGCAGAAGAAGAAATAACATCAGAAGAATATTCTAATTTTATAGAAAAAAATGACATTTCTGACGTTGATAATATGTATAATTGGGAAAAAGATAAATACGATAATCTCATTTAAAAATTAAAAAATATCATAGAAGAAGGTAAAAGAGCTTATAAAGAAATTGATACAGCTCCAATGGTAAATATTGAAGAACTTTTTGAAAAAAGTAGAGATGCTGTTATTGCTAGTGTTTTTAAATCTACTGCATTAAAATTTAGAGATAAAAAATATGCTGAAGAGGGACACACTTTTAAAAGTATTTGAACATAATGATGAGCGATTAAAAAAACTTTTAGAAAAAAGAAAAATAAGTGGAACTGGTGTTAGAATATTTTCATCAGTTACTGAAATGATAGGCAGATTAATGCTATTGATATCATCATAAGAAGCTGGAAATGTTGGTGCTGAAATTGACAATGAAATTATTGACATGATAATTTGAGATCAGAAAATTTATTAACATCTGACGAATACGGAACTTTACATCACGATTTGATTTAATCGCGGCGATTTAATTTTATAAATTTGTGTAACAATTTTATATAAAAAATGTCAGCAACATTATTACTAGACTTTAGTCAATCTGATAAAGATAGCGCAAATTTTTCTATAAAGTATATTCCGCCAATAGAACTAGATCGTGAGATACAATATGAAATTGGACTAATTTCCTGCACTTGTTGGCATGCTATGGCTAATGAAAAAAACTGGAGTGAACGATGAATTTACATTTAATACTCCTAGTATAGATGCTGTATTTAATTGGAAAACACTTAAAATTCCACAAGGAGCTTATAATGTCACTGATCTAAATAAAATAATAAAAGAATTTATAACAAAAAAAAAAGGTATAGCTGATAATTTTGAGCTTACACCAAATTATAATACCTTACGTGCTAGAATGAAATTAAAAGATATAGCAGTTAATTTTCAGAACAAAACAAGTATCGCATTACTGCTAGGATTTGGTCCTTATATACATTCTTCACCAGAAGGAGGAGAAGCTTTTACACATGACGGTCAACTGCCAGTCAATATAACTGACGTAAACGCAATATTGGTAAATTGCTCTATCGCATCTGGTTCTTACTCAGCTAAGGGCAGTAAAGGACAAACGATATACAGTTTTTCACCAGACGTTCCGCCGGGATCTCTTACGCAAATTAGTCCACGTCAGGTTATTTATTATCCGTTAAATGTTGAAAATCAAATAACAGAAGTAAATATGCAATTGACAGATCAGTCTGGAAGACTGTTAGATCTTAATAATGAAATAGTTGCTTATTATTTACACCTACGCGAACAGTAAACATATTTTCTGAAAGATTTGGTAATAAAATTATGCAACCTCAGATATAATGAAACAGAGAAAAAAGGTTTATCGAAGAAAAATAGTAGGAGGATTTTTGGGAAATATATTTGCTAAAATTATAGAAAATGTTCCAGGAATAGCTCATAAAGTTGCACCAATTGCAATTGACGCATCAAAAGCTTTTGCAACTGGAGCTGCATCTGCTGCTGGAACTGCTGTGGGGCAAAAAATAACTGATAAAATAAAAGGCGATCCACAACGTGGTATACCGAGATCCACAACGTGGTATACCGACAATCAAACAAGCTATTTCAGAAATCGCACCAACAAAAGAAACTCAACGCGCAATGATAACAACAACAAAAAAACTTTTATCACCACGAGGAGAACAAATTATACAAAAATTAATATCTAAAGTAACAACACTGAAATAATTTTGTATAACCTAATAAATAAAAAAAATGTCTGTAAAAAATTATCTTGATTTAGCAGAAATTTATGACACAGACGACACAGTAACAGAATTCGAATACGTTGAATATCTTGATGAAAATTCTAACGAACCTAATAAGGCTGGCGTCAGAACATTTAATACTTGAGACGAGGACGTATTTTTACTTCCTCATAAAACAATGTTGGAAGTTCGTGGCCAGACTATGACAGTAGCTGCCGCACCTGCCGCAATTGCAGCCGGAACAGAAGTAGCTCTTATAAATGATGGTTGGTGTTTATTTAAAAGTGCTCGATATCAGCTGGCCAATCAAACTGTCGAAGATATTTCAAATCACAAGTTGCAAGTACAGTATTAAATATTATTTCATTTTCCGACGACTATTCCAGGTCAACTGCAACTAATATGATGTGGTTTAAAGATACTGGAAGTGGTGGGTCTGGTTTTATGGCATCGTCTGAGTTTTCAACCGGAGGTCCACCTATTTTAGTGGCTGGAGCTGATGCCGCTGCAAATGTTGTAATTGTAAGAGATTTTCTTATTAATAATGCTGCTGCGCTAGGTATAGTCGAACCAGGTGCAGCCGCTGGTGATGCAGCTACAAGAGTTTCACTTACTGCTGCTTGCAATAATCTTGGTATAACACCACCAGGTGCAGCTGCAACCGGCACTGAAATGTTAAATTTGATTAATAACTCATTTCCTATTGTCAGAAAAAATATACGTTACAATGAAGGTTATACTAGGAGAAAGGCACTTGCAGCAGGATCACGTCAAATTACAATGATGCTGCCGTTAAGTACAGTATTTGGCTTTTGCAGGGACTATAATAAGGTATTTCGTGGAGTTAAGCATACTCTTATTTTAGATCGATCAGAACAAAACGACTGCCTGTTTAGGTCAGGTGGGAATGATGTACAATTTGTCATAAACAAACTTGCACTATGGATGCCAAGAATAACTCCGTCTATCACTAAAATGGCGGAATTAAATGATATGCTGCAAAAACACACAAACAGAATTTATTTTCAGCAACATAAAATATATCAAACAGCAGTTCCGAATACCAACGACCACACATGGCGAGTTACAACAACACCAAGTGAACAAAGACCACGGCAATTATTTGTTGCATTTCAGAGACAAACTCAACGTAATAATCAACAACAAAATAATGCGATATTTGATAGCGCTGATGTTAGACGAATATACGCTAGAATAAATTCAAAACAATATCCAGAACGAGCGATAGAATGCAATTTTGCAGATGACGCTAATAAAAATATTACTCGACCTTACATGTATTTGCTCGACACACTGCAAAAATATCAAGATGTTGGAGATGGATCTCAGATATCAGTAGAGGAATTTCGTACACTTTATCCGATATTTTATTTTGATGTTAGTAAACATAGCGAGCGAGCTGTAGACAGCACAGCTGATATTGAAATTACTTGGACACTAGGAGACGCTCCAGTGGCGCGTTTATATGTATATGCGTTAGTAATAAGCGATAGATTTGTTACAATTGACTCTGTCGGAGGTAAAATGTCAGTACAAGTTTAATCTGTAATTGTTATATAAGATGACAAAATATATTGTAAAAGAAATATATTTGACTGATGGTCAAGTTAAAAAATTAGCAGCTGCTGTTGCAAAGAAAAGACAAGTATCATTAAAGGTCAACCATAACGCAGCGGGTACTTTAACAAAATTAATGTTAACCAAAAAACAAGTAAATAAATACGAGCGTAAAAAACCTTTTGTTTTAAATTTAAGCGCTGCACAAATAACTGCAATGGCAAAACATGGCGGCTTCTTTGGTCCGGCATTATCTGTAATAGCCAGAACGTTAATACCAAAACTTTCGCCAGTGTTAGGTACATTAGGATTAGCAGCAGCGTCTGGAGCAGTATCTGGCGCAACGAAAAAGGCAGTTGGAGGTAGTGGTATAAAGAAAATTTTCGTATGAATATCGATGGTAACAATTTTATGTGATGGATAAATATAATGCCTAAAAGAAAGACAACGACGAAAAAAAAAGACACCGACGAAAAAAGAGACACCGACGATAAAAAAGACACCACAGAGGCGAAAAGGGGGATTTATTCCAATAGCCCCGTTACTAGCGGGATTGGTGGGAAGTCTATTGCCAAATCTGTTAGGAGTAGGACGAGGACTAATGTTGCCAGGAACAAGGAGATAAAATCTGCGTTAAGTAACTTTGATATACTTGATAAACTAAAAAAAGTAAAAAAATTCAGTGGAGTTTATTCTAAAGATGAACTTATGGCGATTCCATCGCTAGCGTCTCCAGGTTCGTGTGTTATAAATATACAAGATTTTAATGACGGATCTGGCACGCATTGGGTAGCTGTCTATGATAACAATTATTTTGACTCGTTCGGAATTCCACCAAGTGACGCAGTAAAAAAATATGAGTAGAATGCAAGATACGAAGTCTCTAGAGACAAAGTCTCTTGCGAAAATAATAAATTATTCGTCTAATCAAATTCAACCAGTTGGAACTTCTGCCTGTGGATATTATTGCGTAATGTTCATTAAACAGATGACCGAAAATCCAGATTTTTTAAAGTTTATTTTGCAATTTGACAAACAACCTTCTTATGCTAATGATAAGATTGCATTAAATTTTATCTAAACTTAGATATACAATGTCAACATATTGTCTTAAGTGTAAAACTAAAACAGAAAATAAAGATGAAAAAACAGAAAAAACAAAAAGTAATAGAATAATGCTGAAAAGTATTTGTGCAATCTGCGGAAGAAAAAAAAAGTATTTTTTTTTACCAAAAACAAAGTTGTCCGGAGCGGGTTACCCTGACAAAATTATTTTAGTAGACGACTAAATAAATAATGACATGCGGCTGCGATTGCGATAGAGATTTATGTCTCGAGCAAAATAAAATTGTTACATACTGTCAGAAATGCAAAAACAGAAATAATTGGAACAGGTATAGATATACATAAATTTATTGGAAAA
>JAECUM010039938.1:0-13071 GCA_016617855.1 Megalonaias nervosa | reverse complement strand
GCAGTTAAGAATGCCGATGTCTACACATGCGACCTAGGAATACAAGTTTTTGCTTTGTTACGTGTTTAGGTTCGTACAAAAGTAACAAAGAAAAGAGTCAAGCCAACAAGCTTTGTAAATTTAACAGAATAATTTATTTCCCTAGAAAAACAAGATAAACATATGAAAAAGGACTTACGGTTTATGAATCAAATCCCAAAATTAATCCGATAATTAAAAATATAAGTCCTATCACTAAAATGTTCTAAATGAATCAAAGTTCGAATCCATATGAAGTTCCAAGATGGAAGGCGATGACGTCCTCTATAACCTTTTTGTGTTGTCGTGTCAACAGTTCCTTGTTGGATTTTATGAATCAAGAATAATAATCCGGCTTTAGAATTCCGAATAATTTTCAGTAAATCTCTTTGTCCAAGAATTCTGATGAACACTAGATAAAGTCTCCAGGGAAAATAAATTATTTTAAATAAAATCTCAATTCAAACTGACATCAACAAAAATAATACCTTTGAGTCCTAAGGTATGATTTACGACTGACTGAAATCACTATGAAACATCAGTTTTAACCCGTAATTTTAGACCACATGATGGGGTCACGTGGTCACTTAGTTCGAACGGGGTAGTAACACCACAGGTCGGCTGTCACGTACGCCATGGACGAATTTGATTCTACTGAAGGAATCTATAAGACTGAATAAAAAAATGTAAAAAGTGTTTACATAGAACTGACACGCAACCCAAGTATAACCTTGATTACGACCAATGATTTTCACTCTAGGAAAGAAATAAAAAAAAAGTTGTTTACCAGTTCTGAATCAAGGTCCGGAACTAGGTCAGCTAAAAATACAATGTAGCAATACTGGTTATTTACCAGGTCAAAACAGAACTGAACTGAATTTTCCGGAAAAATGTCAAATCCAGTGAATAAAGTTATCATTACAATAACATGTAATAAAATAAAAATAAAATAAAAAAGAAATTTAAAACTAACACACAAGTACTTAAATTACATATACGTAACAGCTTATCTATGCGAGCTTCCACTGAAATCATCCCCAAGCATTCTGTATTAGATTCAATAGGCGATATTTTAGGGAAACCTTGTACTATCCGGTCGAAATATCGTTGCATTTTCTTCAATGTTTGAATGTCCTCATATGACACATTAAACCAGAGTTCTGAGCCATACAAAGCAGACGGCATTATAATTCTTTCCCAGACTTTCCCAGAAGGTACAGGATTAATTCTATTTGTATTTAAACCAATTGAATATAGTGAGTTTGTTTACACGTTTAGCTTTATCGCCAGAATAGTCTATACGGCTATTATTTTTCACTGACTGGGAAAAAGTAACTCCTGCATATTTAACTTTTTTTTTACTCCTGGAATATCCTGTAATCTCAAAGTAATTCCATTTTATGAGTACACTTCGTTTTCGTTTTACTAAAGTACTCCTGCTGGAATTATGTTTCACTTTCCACTTCTGTTCCTACTGATAAACTGTAATCACGAGTATCTTTAATCCATTCAGCGTAGAGCTTTGTAGAGTAGTGTCGTCTGCTAAAAGCATGCCAGGTATGTTGATATGATTCATTGATAACCTGCAATTTGTCATTACTAGTTAATTCAGTGAATCTTTTATGTACATGAGAAAAAGAAAAGTAGACATAACACGCCCTTGACCAACGCCTCTCCAGAACGGAAATGTGTTCGATATACATCCTCTATACGCTACAAAGGCATTTGACTATTTCTAGGAATTGGCGATTATTCTCCATATATTTTTGCATTAATTCCCAAATCTTTTACTTGTTTTAATAGTCTACAATGCCACAATCTATCGAATGCCTTTTCATTATCCAGAAAAACAGCATATACATTAGAGTTATGATTAGTAGGGTACAGCAGACATTCTTGAAGGGTAAATGCAGATTAGATAGCTCCAGCCTCCTTACGAAATCCAAAATGATAAGGATGTGGAAAGTTTATTCTGTCTAAATACTTTTGAATTCTGGCTATCAATATTTTTTCAAACAATTTTCCCAGACAGGATGTCAAAGTTATACCACGATAATTCACCGGGTCCTTTTTATCTTTACCATTTTGTTTGTATATCGATAGAATTATCCCACATCTATATACATTAGGTAAATATTCAAACTGGATCATGTAATTCAAATGTCTGATTATATAGTTTGCACCATACTTTATATGCTCATTCGATACGCAATAAATGCCTGTTGATTTTTTTATTTTAGAGACTTGATATGGTGCAACACCTCTTCCTCTGTAATTGGATTACACTTTATCTTATCAGTCTCTATTTTGCTTTCTTTGTATATATTCTTCATCTTGACACAGTCGTTATGTTCCTCATCTGTTGTACCGCTTAATTCAGAATAATATAGTTTTCATATAATGACACATTCAAACAAATTATTTGATTCTACTCCTCGGAATATAATATTACCATAATCTGATTTATTTTTCCTACGTTCCCATACGACTGCGTAGAATTGGTCTCTTCCCATTTCTGCACCCTTTCCCCTCTCTTCAAATAAACATTCTTTACATATCTCTTTCTTTAGCCTATGTTTTTGTTTTCTTCTGAACTCTCTTTTTGCGCCCTTGAATTTTCTGTTGCTGTTATAGTCTATGCTTCTTTCTTTTCCAGCTTTGATCAATTCTCCGCGAGGTTTTCTCATTTCCTCATGTAATTTTTCAAGGCCTCTTTTCTTCCAACATGGTTTCAAGTGCGATCTGAATTCAGACTTTGGAATATATCTGTCTGATGCAATTATTACACTTTTAGTTATCAGTGCATTGTACTTCTCTTTATCTTCTATCTTTTTACACTCATAGGTGAAAGTCAAGAATGCACTAACGTCAGATTAATACATACTCATTTCTAATGGATTCGCCAAGTTCCATTTAATTCTTGGAAATACACGTGTCTTCATATCTTCCTTCAACATATCTTTCTCAAGTGCTGCTGTAAGAGGTAGGCGATCCGATATTGAGAAATCAATCTTATGTCTTTTTACACTACCTTTGATTATTTCAGGTATTACTATATAATCAAGTGTGGACGTCCGTGGCATGTCTTTGGATCTATACGTGATGTAATGTTCATGAGGTTTTATCACTGACATAGCAACTATGTTTCTCTTTTTTATTCTTTTTCTGAGAGCAAGGTTTCTTCTGGATGGATTTTTACTCGCAAGATCTACATTCATGTCTCCTATAAATTATGCGTATGTTTTCAATAAAATATCTATTCTGCACATCAATAACAGTTTCATCAAATATGTCCTTTGCATTATCTGTTCTGGTTGTCGAGGGAAAGAAAGTTGCAATCAATATGATATGTTCCAACTCTTTCACTAAGACTTTCATCGCCATAATATTTGGCAGATCAGTTTGTAAGGTGCTTACTTTGCATAGTAGTGATCTATAAAATATGGCAATCCCGCCACTACCTCTATAGCATTGTGGTATCTCTTCAATAGGAAGCGCTACTACTTTGAAATTATCATTTAATTTATCTAAATACGTTGATTCTCTGTACGAACTCCATGTTCAGTAATAACAAATATATCTGTATCTGGTAACAGTTCAATTAATTTCTGCGTGCAAGACATTATACCACGTACATTCCATGTTGAAATTATGAGCGTAATTACAATTAGGAAGGAATTACCAGTCATATGACTATGTTCATTAGGAATGCATGCCATATTTCTCACGCGTTTCAGCAGATGGGTAGGCTTCTCTCCAATTCTGTTTGATATCCATTTGTACATTTAATTCCAGAACTCTAAAATGAGGCTGATGAATGTTACCGTCACACCCTCCTCCTTGCATTGGGCTGTTATTGCTGTCTTTACTACATCTGTATTCTTTCTTGATTTGACATTGGACAGCAGAATGCGTCTTATTTTGTTTCTTACGACTGGTTCAAAAACATCGGATTCTGTATCCCCTTAATTGGGTCTAGTAATTATAGTTTCAATATGTCTATGCGCTGTATCTTTCCTTTTCTGTTTGTCCTCGTCATTCGGAAGCATTCTTGGATCTTCTGGTGATCTGATGTGCCCTTCTGTGCTTTATTTGTGTTGTGTTCATTCATGTTTATGTTAGTTCTTTCTTCATATTTTAACCTCTTTTGCTAATTTTTAGTTAACTTTCTCTTGCGTGTTTAGATGTTACTTCTGTTTGCTGATTATGACTCACATTTGATGTTACGTGAATCCGATCATTCCGTGAAAGTAGCTGGTAATCCTTCAACGTAAACATACCGGGACCATTTCCAGACAAATCTGCTGCAAGAGCTTTAGCAGGCTCTTTGTGCATCTCTTTCTGTCCGTTTTGCAAAGTTTCTTAATCAATCGAAGGAGAGGTACCATATCTACTCTTCTTGCATACTGATAGTTCATGATTTTCTTTCAGTCGCAGGTCTACGTTTCTTCCACTTCCTTCGTTAAACTGATTGTCTTATACAAATTGTGTCTAACCTTCCCTCAATACAGTTTGGACTTTCCAAGATCACATCTAGATGTTGATGTATATGTGTAGTGATTCCTTATGTCTCGTTTTCTCGGGTTACTGACATCTTAATCTATATTCCTCTGTTAACATTCACTGGTTTTTCCTCTATAAATTAAACTTGTATTATCTGAGCGTTAGCTTCTTCAATTTCCTTCGTTTGTTCCATTAAATCTGACTTCAATTTTCGAATCTCATTTTCTCTGTGTGGTAATATCACCTAACTGGTTTTCCAGTCTGGACAATCTATCTTTCAAAGGTATCATTCATTGTCGCTAGCTGCGCAAATATTGTGCTCATTCTATCAGCATCTTCATCTGTGCTTTGTAATGCGTAGTCATTGACTGAAACTTTCGGACTTTATGATATAAAATCGCTGCAAACAAACGCCAAACTCTGGGAGGATCTTGTTTCATAATTATGCTTCAGTGCCCATTTAGGTATGCAGTTTTCACGTCACTGTAGTTATTCTATCCTTCAATGAAGTGAAAAATAGTATACATATCTTTCAATAACTTATCTTCCACAGGAGCACTGTTTGTTCGAGGTAAATGTGCTATACTAATCGACCATCAGGACAATCATATCTCTTCCATTTTGCTAAATCAAACAGAGCTTGCCTAGTATCTTTAAGACCTTTAAAATCAAGTGTTGATTTCATTTTTCTTTGAAGGCACTTTTATTAAGAGTTCCAAATTTGGCTTTGATTTGCATGTATATGCCTTCATCAATTTCGTTACATCTGACTCTTGTTCCGCCTGCGATGTCTGCGAAACGAATAGAGCATCATCATTTGCGTCATCTTCAATAACAGCATCAGTAACATTGTCAATTTTCCTCTCATTTCCCTTCGCTTTCCCAAAATCATTCACCTCTGGTTGAATTTGAATCAGGCATTGAATTTATGTTATCCTCAGCTTCATTATCTAATATATCTTTAGTAACATCGAAGCTATTTTGAGACCTTCTCTTAATGTTCACACCTATATGATCAAGTTGAGAGGGCATTTTTCTTGTTTTCTCAAGAATATCTCCCAATGCAAATATGTATTTATTTTGTTAGTTGTATATTTTCATTTCAGTCACATTGCCAACTTTTGTCTAACTGATTTCATGCACTATAGACTCCTAACAAATTCATATTCCTAGGATGAACATGAGGTAGCGATTAGCAAGACCAAGTCAGATTCTTAGCTCAGATTAGCTCTGACATGTACTCACTGATCGCAGTAAGGCTCAAACAAACTGAATATATAACAAGGCTATTAGTGTCAGTAATCCAGGTTTGAAATGAATATTTGAGAAACAAATATTAGAAAAACAAAATCCAGACTTGGAATAAAACTTTCCAAAGACAGTAATTACACTACATGAAAGCTGTTCCATAACATGTTTGAGTGATTATAAAAACATTTAACCATCTGATCTGGTGAAAAACCGGGAGCCCAAAAACATGTTCTGTACCCTAAGGTGTCCTTCTTGTTCTCCCTCAGAGTGATGTCTTACATTATGTAACTTAAATATTGATTCTTTAATAGCCTTTGATGCATTCACAGTTCGCCAACCACTGCAGATGATATACTTCTTTGGGCATCTGCGATCAGCATAACAAAAACTACATACAGAGCGAGAAAGCTCATAGTTATCTTTGAGACTGTTTTCATTTAATCAATTTTATTATATGCTCATTTTTGTCTCCGTTAACATTACATTGTCAGAATCGTGCAATATTTTACGATATTGCACTCACGTGTACAACAGGTGTGCCCAATAGTGTTTTAGGAACTACCTTGTAAACAAACCATGTACACTCATGTAGTAGCAGCTTTACGTTTTGGTTGATTAATTTGTTTCTGAATGAACTAAAGCAGCTGTTTCGTGGACTGCCACATACCAGCTGCTTTGCCACATTCCGCGTTGACTTTCTTGATACAATATTTCTAATTAGGCTAGCGATAGACGCCAGAAAGGTCATAAAATTGCTGGGTTCCTTAAAAAAACATGCAAGTGACAAGGCATAAACTGTCTTCTTTAGCTGGTAATAAGAATCGCAAAAAGTATACTTACAGTTTAACATCCTGAATTTCCTCAAATGTACTTTCTTCGTTCTGCAAGTCCGAGTTACATAAGCCATGTCATGGGTTCTAAAGCTTGGTTACACATTTCGAAATTGTACTGTAATTGCGACTATATTCTAAGTGCAATTACATCCTCCTTACTGCACTCAAAATGAAATAAACATTATATTTCATAGCGTCTTTTTATAATTACAGTTGAAAGACTTCATATTTTTCCCACATTATGATTCCAAATATTCAACAACAGAACAGAAACACACTTGCAGATGTCAATACACTGCTCTCTCGCTGCTGAAATCAGATGTACTTCATGTACAACTGACACAGATAAATCCAGTTTTATCACAAAATTTAACAGAATCGACAAAAATACAAAAATCTATTCATTCTAGACTAAATGGAAAGTTGTTGCAATGCGCATTCATTCACAATATCAATCTAAATTTCAATTTAAGTAGACCAAAACGCCATTTTTTTCGAAAGTGATGTCTAGCGCGGGACTAAGATCAAATTTATCAGGGCGGAGTTATGTGCGCATTAATAATGTTGTCGTTGTGTACTTATGAATCTGGGCTTATTTATTTAGTTTGGATTACATCATAAATTGAGAATAAGGAAATGAGCATATAATAAAAGGTTACTGTATTTGTATGGGAAAATATGAACTTGTTTTGTCCGATGGACACACTGCACTCCCATGGTCGTGCAGTATATCCATAAGAAAAACTCGTTCATTTTTCCCCATACAAATGCAGTAACCTATAAATACTATGGGAATATAGAAAAGCTTATCTAAAGCGCATTCCTAGGCCATATATACTCCTTACATATATATATATATATATATATATATATATATATATATATTATATATATATATATATATATATATATATATATATATATACATATATATATATATATATATATATATATATATATATATATATACACACACACACACACACACTCCTTTTTTCAATTACCTTTTCATTGTCAGATTCGCGCAATATTCTACGATACTGAACGACTTAATGTTGCACGCACGTGCAGGATGCGTGTGCCTAACAATGGTGTATTATATTAAGAACAACATAGTTAAAAACCTTGTACACTGATGTAGTAGACTTTAGGTTTCAGTTTATTCGATTTGTTTCTTGATTAACTAAAACAGCTGTTTCGTCCATTTGAAAGTGGAGATGATCAAGTGAACAATGTGATTGAGTTTAATGAGTCACAAATGAAACCTTCCAAAAAGCAAATGAATGAACGTGATATTCGCAATGTCCACAACAAAAGTGAGAAATGCAATATTGAAAATACAATTCTGATCATTTACACAGTCATTTAGGAGAAAAGTTTGTAACCTGTCGTTAATGGAATAGTTCAGACGATGACCAGTGCTCTCTGTGGTATATAAAAATAGCACAGTAAGCATATCGAGGGCAATGGCTATCACATATCTATCTGAGACGTACCATTTTTAAGTGTAATTATTAAATTCGTGGGGAAAAATACAACTGAAGATTTTGGCAGAAAAGTAAGGGCCTCAGAGCCAATAAGCCAAGACGGCTGATTGTTGTTTCCACTGGCTGAATGGATTGTCACACGCTAGCTGATTTGCAATTTTAGCGTTAACTTGTTTCGGATTTAGGCTAGCGATACACCATAACATAGCTGGGGTCCCTGCAAACAGCATGCAAGTGACCAGGCACAAAATGTCTTATTTAGCTGGTAATAAGAATGGCCAAATATAAACTTACATTTTTGCATCTTGAATTTCCTAAAACTGTACGTTTTTAGTTCCGCAAATCCGAATTACATCAACTATGTCATGGGATCTAAAGCTTGATTACACTCTAAGTTCGACTACATTCCAAGTGCAATAACATTATCCTTACCGCACTCAAAATGAAATGAACGTGATATTTCATAACGTGTATTTTGTAATTACAATCGAAATAGTACATATTTTCCCCACAATATGATTCCAAACATTCAATGACATAGCAGAAACATACAGGTAGCTGAGTCAAGACGCGTCCCTTCCTGTTCATATCACATGTACTTCATGTGGAATTGACACAGATAAACCCAGACCATAATCAGCGGAATTGAGTAGAATATTTAAAAAATACCACAATCCACCACAATCCATTCATTCCAGACCAGCCAAAGCTGTTGTAATGGTGTTGTAATGCGCTTTCAATATTGCCAATATGACCCTAAATTTCAATTTTAAGTAGACCAAAACGACAATTCGTTTTGAAGTGATGTCGAGCCCACGACTGTGTCCAAATTTTGCTGGGCGGAGTTATGTGCGCATCATTATTTTTGTTGTGTCTTGAAGAATCTGCGGTTGTGTATTTATTTTGTAATACAGCAAAAATGCAATTACGTTGTTTCTTGTAGTGTATTTGGTTACATAATTAAGCCTTAGGTAGAATAAAAAATGCAAATCATATGGTTTGTTCATATTTGGTGTTCAGTTGAAACCTTAACCCTGGCCATATTAAAGAAATAATTGCACGAAAATGGCAAAATTATAAAACCGAATTTAAATCATTGCTACTACGTTTCAAGGAGTGGAGACCACAATAACACATCTTCCTGAGAAACAAACAATTAATATAGCTGAGAGCTGCCAGCTGACTTTAAACACAAAATTAGGTTGTATATTGCTGTTGTTGTTGTTGTTGTTGTTGCTGTTGTGGGGCTTAACGCCATTTTTCAGCACACGATAGGCTATACATGGCGGCCAGTATTAATGGTGGAGGATGAAACCGGGAAATCCGCGGAAAGAAGCACCGACCCACGAGAAGCTACTGGCAAGCTTTCTCACATATCCACATTCGCCGAATCTTAGACTCGAACCCACGCAGACAGAGATGAGATGGCAGTGATCCGTAACGGAGAGCGCTTTAGACCACTCGGCCACTCGGGGCCCGGTTGTATATTTTTCATTGGATTGACATCCTAACCAATTAAGTAAAGGTATAGGAGGAAAACAGTATTATTTCATTATTCGTTTCATATTTTTCAATTGAAATACAAAATTTCACTTTTTTCTCCATGCTTATACTTCGAGTTTAATAAAATGCCAGTTTTAAACGTTTTTGAAGTGTCAACAGACAAAGTATTAATTTTGTTAACGAATGTGCGCAATATCCTGGAATTACAAGAAATAAACTCAAAATTGAATACAAAATTTATTTTTTGCAAGTACGTTTCATTTTCACTAGAACGAACCTTATATGTTGCATTCAGATTGAGAATTTTAAACATCTGAATTAGTAAATGATTGTTTAAGGGATGAAAGAAACTTTATCCAGGTTCAAAATGATGCATTATGGTCTTTTCTTTCAAATTACAGTGTAGAATTCTTTTAACAGCACGAATTTAATTTGAAATAAAAATCTTTTAGACACCAGTATTTTTGTCAAACGCTCCCTATTCAGGAGACATGACTTGCTTTGAGCCTAATCAAGGACCTGAAATGGAATTTATGAGAACTTTATTTTTAGCTTAAAAGTCAATCGATATGGCATGCGTGAAGGATCTCAGTCTTTGTTATATAAGGCGATAAAATAATATGAGACATGCTTGACATTTTACTGCCATCGTAGAAATATCACTGCATTGAATATTAATAAAGCCCAAGGGAAACAAAAACTTTTTATTATTCAACCGATTCAATTACGTTAACAATAACATTTTCCGAAGTGATTCCATGAAATTCTGAAGGCAAAATACAAAACTCAGACAAGACAAAACAAAACAAAAAGCGTTGAGGTTAACATATTTTACATGACTATTTCTACTAGAATAAAAGCAAGAAAGTTTTGATCTTTCAACTTTGCTCTTACAAAGTCTCTTTGAGTTCCATTGGTCTCCGGTAGGCTACTACTAATTTGTTTAGGAGGATTTTCGTTTGTGTGTCACACGATCAGACTATGGGCCAGTACTTACTGATGATTTTATCTACTTTGGGGATCAGGATAAATGGTATCCGATGAACCGTTTCTTTCTCTCTATATTGTAGTTGGTCATTACGGTTCGCTTGTTTAGCCCTTTGGGTTGCCTACTCTATGAGGTCATTGTCGTAGTCGTCGTTTAATCAAATGTTCAGATAACTCTTCAGATCTTTTTTGGAACGTTTCTGCGTATCCTCAATGCCTGCCTATATGGGATGTTGAAAAAAGTACAAGGTCGGTTTTCCTGAGTTTTACGAAGGTAGTAGAATATAATGAGGTTTTTCTGCCAAACCCCCATTTTGTATTAGGACGAAAGGATGATTAACCCTTTCCAGGCCCTCCATGTTAGTATAAACAAAAATGAAAACAACTTTGTTGAGGACACATCGTCGATTTCATTATTGATTACCTAACTCTAGGACCTACCACTGAATCATTCATAGTCGTCATGCAAAGCATGGTTTGGTTCAAACGCGCACATTATACTCTAGTACTCCGGTTTTTACTTGAAATCGATAGCGATTAATATGTATATTTAACAAAAAATTACTATACCTAACTTCACACAAAATTACTATATCTAACATTGTCACAAAATTCGAATCCGCTATTAATAACTCGCTGGGATTTGTAGGTCTGTTAGATGCCTGTGCGCCATTAATAACTCGCTGGGATGTTACAAAATATCGATTTACATACACGCTCCGATCGGTGTCTGCGTTGTACAGTGTTACGTGTAGACTTGTACAAATGTAACAAAAGAAAAGAGTGAAGCCATCAAGTTTTGTAAATTTTGACAAAATAATTTATTTCCATAGAAAACAATGTAAAAATAGGAAATAGGACTTACGATTTGTGAATATGATCCAAAAATTGATCCTAAAGTTGAAAAAATATAAGTCCTATCATTAAACAGTTTTAATTGATTCCAGGTTCGAATCTCGATGCAATTCTAATATGGAGGCGATGACGTCAGATGAAGATGTAATTATGGCAACAGATCCTCGTTGAATCACAGTTTATGTTTCCGTTCAGAATTCCAGAATAAATTTCCACTGAATTTCTTTGTCCGAGAACTTTTTTATAAAAAGAGAACACTTGCTTAGTTTTCTAGAGAATAAATTATTAAATCCCAAAAACAGATGAACTTCAAAAACAATCTGACATCAACAATAGAAACACCTTGTACCCTCAAGGTGTAAAGATACGACTGAATAAATATAATACCGATTGGCTGTTTTAAGCCTCGATTTTAGATCACATGGTAGCTCACGTGACAGGCGACGTGACCACTAATTTGAACAGCGCAATAAAAAAATGCCATTTATCACGTAAGCAAGAATAGCCCTGTCTAAGAATCAAATTCTCACACTGGAAATAAATAAAAAGAAAGGCTGTATACAATTCAGCTAACACGTGGGCCGAAAATGACCTTGGTAATAGCCAATCGTGTTCACCCGATGTTTACAAGATCTATGAACCAAAGTGAGCTAACATCAGTACTTAAGTCATACTTTTACGTTCTAATCAGACTGATATTTTTTCAAAAATATCAAATCCCGTGAAAATAATCATTACAATAAAATATAATGAAACAAAAATAAAATTAAAAGAATTTAAAACTAACACACAAGGAATTTAATTACATATTCCTAACAATAGTTATATATCTAAATTTCATCTGTATATCTGTTAGAGCTCGATTGCCGGTGGTTAAGGAGTACAGACAAACGCTCGATAGACAAGTCGAAACTACTTCATGTATTTGAGTTCAGAAAAATGCGATAGACATATTGTCATGCGTTCCGCGACAGAAGCTATTATAAATGGGGGGAGAGCCCGCGAGTATTGAAAAAGACGTGGTATGTTTACGCACAATCTAAAAATATGACAATTACCCAAGATAAGAGATAATAGTTATAATAAATAATAATAAAGACTTTGTATAGCGCCTAATAATAATAATAATAATAATAATAATAATAATGAGGACATTGTATAGCGCCTAATCTTTAGAAGCTCTGAGAGCTTTACAACATTTGACAACACTTAAAAAACATACATAATGATATGATTACAAAAATAAAAACAAACACCACGAAATTAGAAACAGAAAACATGCTGTAAATATTTAAGGTAAGGATACATTATTAGGTCTTTAAGTCTGTTCTTGCAGTTGAAATAGGTGAGTTTTAAGAGCACTCTTGAATGAGACCACTGTGTCTTTGTGTCTAAGTGCAGTGGGCAATTCGTTCCACATTGTTGGGCTCTGGTATGCAAAAGAGCATTGTCCATATGATTTCATTTTCATAGTGGGAATAATGAGAATACGAGTGTCAGAAGAGGAGCGTAAGTATCTTGCAGGTGTGTACACATGGGTGAGGTCAGATAGGTATGTTGGACTGGAGCCCGTCAGTGAAACGTAGCACAGAGAACAAATTGTGTGTTTAATTCTGGATCGTATGGATAGCCAG
>JAECUM010039937.1:0-15633 GCA_016617855.1 Megalonaias nervosa | reverse complement strand
TTTAGAGTACACGTTCATTCGGTAACGCACTGAGATAATCCCCACGATCCCATTACAATAGCTGATGTAACCAATTACTTTAAAATAGTGGAGGAAACAGCTTTAGTCCTATGTGGATACATTGCTAGACATCAAACACGTTTCATCCCATCAACTCGTTATAGAAAACACTTTCATTCGTTAACACACTGAGATAATCGCCACGACCCCATTAGACAAAGAATGACTTGCTATAACTAATAGCTTTAAAACAGCGTATCCAAACTGTTTTAATCGTATGCGATTACATTGCTCAACATCACAACCATTTCATCACGTCAACGACATCAGTAAATAGTCATTTATTATCACAACGTTAAAGCGTCCAGTGATCATATTACTCGTAGTAAAGCTCGACTTTTAGACAGAAAATTCATCGCTTATGTATAAGCTTGAAATTCTGTGATTTTCAACCTTTCACTTTTAACAGTCTTGATTTCACTATTTTTAATATTTGGAATTTAATATAAAAACAAATGCAACGTAAAGTTTGTTAAGTGGTGATGGTGGTGGTTATAGTTATCTAGATGATGATCGACTAAGGTATTACTGCCCGGATCGAGTTGATAATTAAAAATTAAATTAATAGATCGAATAAATAGAGATCTGAGCAGAGATATAGAGCAGAAGAACACGAGCCCCCGTATATAAAATATAAAAATTAATCAATTAGATAAAGAAATTAAAATTGTACAAGACACTTGAAGGATATACTTCAATTTGAAAATAATTACCATAATGTATTACAAAATGCAATTAGCAGCTCCGTTTGCAGAGATATAACAAATATTATCATAAAATGGAGTGAAAGTGTTCGAACTCAGTTGTCCAGCATACTACATAACCTGCTGACTGTTTGCGGGTCATTTCAGATTCAGCCCCGGTAGTATTCGAGGTTGATTTATCCCTCCGACTTCTCATATGATGTGGCATACAATGACCTCTCTCCTGCATCCAGCTTTTTACGGGTCTCAACTGCAATATGGATCCCTTTTACGTCCTCATTACGTTGCGTTGATGTATGGACCTGTTTCATTTGCTCACTTTAACCCCTTTACAGAATCGCCTCTTCATCCTTTCACAGAATCGTTTCTCAAGACTTCCAATACACGCGCCTTGCACAATCGTTAAGAGGGAGTATATCCTGCCCCCGTAGCCAAGACCTTCGCCTCGAACAAACTTACACTTATTAATTTTGCCGGAACTAATACTTGTGATCAGAAACTGTGATAGTTGCTCATAATCAAAAGTTTCCGAAAAAAATGATAACGGAGAATTAACTACGAGTTAAATATGATTTTGTTGGATTTTGCAGAGGTGTGTTATAATTCTCTAGTTCACTTGTCGCAAAGCATTAATCAGATTAAAGTATTTTTAAAAATTGTAACAATACGGAATGGAAAGGAAAAATTTAATGAAAAATTATTCTCAGGTCATACATACAAGGCATATCAGTAAAAGAGAATCAAAGTTCTATTATATACGAATCCAGCATGGTGTGATATGAACAAGAGTGAGAAGTGAGAAAACGCTAAGAGAGAGAGAGAGAGAGAGAGAGAGAGAGAGAGAGAGAGAGAGAGAGAGAGAGAGAGAGAGAGAGAGAGAGAGAGAGAGAGAGAGAGAGAGAGTTATTTAGATATTACATGTCAAAGAAACAAACAAACAAAAAACTCCAAAAAGAAAACAAAACAAACAAACAATGAAAAATTAACAAACAAACAAACAAAAAACAACTCCTAAAAACAATGTAATAAGCCCTCTGAAGCTATCGGTGCCATCTGCGGGGAGGCCATTAAAAAATGAAAACGTTTGCCAAGATACTCACTCCAAAATCTAAATCACGAAAAAGATCTTTTACGAGTTTAAAATTGTACGAAATCAAACAGCAATTTTGGCTATAACTTAAAAAAATAGTTTTGTTGCCCAGTTTTACTATTACAGATAAAAGCCAGAAGATTTGAGTGTTCCTATGCACAGATTCCAGTCTCATTTTTTTTTCTGATTCCCACGCTCCAGTTTGGGTGAAGATAATAGCATTTTGACTGTGGTCTCCAATGATCGTAATAAACTATGTTCGTAATTATTACCAGTCACCTATGTAGCACTCAAAAGATAAAAGGATAGATAGATTATTCATGATGTAACACCGTCGAAGAATAATAGTGGTGAATGTTGGGGGAAAAGCCTCGAGGTGTTCCGATTATGCCGAATCGGCTCTGGAATGTGCATATTAATACGTTTAAAGTCCACTTCAGGTGTTGTACTTACAACAATGAAATATAGGTACTCATATCTGCTAGAATAAATTAGAATGTGTCTGCCGCACTGATTTGAACTCTTACGGCCAAAATGCATGGTATAATGACCAGATAGGGTCAATAATTGTTGCTTATTCACCCCACCCCACCCCCACCCCCACCCCCCACCGTTATCCTAAAAGCGGCATGCAGGTTTGGTATAGTATGTATTTATCTCAAAATAAGTTCAATACACCATTCTGCGGTTTTGTCATGCTAAATCAGCATTTTTCTCTAATGTGATGTATACAATCTTACACCTGTGCTCACTTCAAATGAAAGTTACGAAGCTAATCGAATGATTAAAATTCTTTTTATCGCTAAGGCTCTCAGTAGATTTATATTTATTCTTCTCGTTTCATAAATTTTATTTGAAACAAGCAGTCGTGAAAGCACGTCTTCAAATATAATTTAGAATTTTCATCCATCTTAATGGATTCTAAGCTGTTGGTATCTCGTGATTTCTGCTAATAAGCATGAAACTCAGACTGCATATGCATCCAAAAGCTTCGGTCAAGTTTGTCTAATGAATTCTCTTAGCAGTAAATCAGCAATCTCTGGCGGAATGTCTCTCCACGCGTGGTCGGTATATCGCTTGAATTTATGCATGGTTACAGGAATTTTGAGGTGATAGTCTTCCCGTTTAGGTAGAATTTGCAATTTATCATGAGAACATGACATGGTTGGACGGGTAGGTTTTAATTGATAATCAGTTAATATTTTGATATATATATATATATATATATATATAGCAGTATATATATATATATATATATATATAATATATATATATATATATATATATATATATATATATATATATATATATATATATATATATAATATAATTATATATATTATATATAATGCCGAGGAAATGCAAGCTAAGTGCCTTTCTCACGGTGGCAGTCGACCATGGCCAGCTATGAACGTAAATTAGCATTCATATATGTATGTATGTATATATTATGTAACAGAAAGAAACAAAACCAACAAGTTTAGTAACATCAACATATAGAATATAAGGTGAAAATTTGCAGTATTGTTATTTTTATCCCAAATAATCCTAAATGTTCTATCACTTGCCCAAAAGTACAGAATGTTCAGAATCAAATCAAATAGCCTTGAATATCTTGATGTATCATAATGATATAATCAAGAATGTCTTTGAATGAGACCTCAATAATCCCAATGTATTATTTTACTCCAAAACGTCAGTGAGCACATGGTTGTTCTAATGAATAATGTCAATAAATGAATCCTCCAGATTATACCTGAACACAATTATAAGTGATCATAAAACAGGAATGAAAAATTGCTTGTCAAATATTTTATATACATATTTCACTTGACCTAGGTCGCAATAAAATGTTATGGAAAATCAGATTTTCCTAATGGATACTTACACCAGCCAGTAAACAAGTTCGCTTCCAGAACCTTCTAAATTCGTAAACAAGGTTAGGCCTTGAACACAAGTTTTAGTAAATATATCGTTTTCTTCTTAGAATCATGACAAAATCACGTAGGTAAAATCTCCATTTTCACAATTCTCAATCTCAGATATAAAATTCAGGTACTCAGTATGAATTAAATATACATAGCAATATACGGGGGGGGGGGAGAGAGAGAGCGAGAAAGAGAGACAGAAAAAGATTGTTTAATGTATGTATCTTGTGATTTCTAGTACTTTCTCCACGACGAATTGCTTGTTACAGTTAATGCTTCCTAAATTAATAATTATCTTGTAATCACGTGAGCTTCTTTTGCAGTAGTTGTATCCTTGCCTGGTACTGTCCCAATATTACGTTGAACAACAGGTTTATTTATTACTTTTCAAATGATTGTTTTCGACAATATTCTTACTTAAGTTTAAACATTTTGTCACTAGGAGTGTTGTTGTGACTGCCCTATATTTTTATGCGTCCATAGATTTTATTACTTGTAAATTCCCGATGTAACCCAACTTATAACAAACTTGCAAGTCTTTTGAATTTGCACTGGTTTAAGTGGGTTTTTTTTTTGCTAATGGTGCCCCACAGATACAAATTGATCTAAGATTTTTAATCACAGAGTGAAAAATTGGTAGTAACTAATAATCCTGCTTGCATGCTTTAGTAAGGAAAAGGCTGTACCAGCATCCGTTATGAGCCATTTTGAATCACGTCAATACGGTTTTGCTATAGGAATTATTAAAAGCTTAATTGTTCAAAACCGATAGAGATAAAGCAAGGTATCCATGCGGAAAGCTTCAGGCAGAACTGCAGATCTATTATGTCCTGTACATTTAGGGTATCCCAGCTTGCGGCGCCAAAATATTTTATCTTTTTATGCATTGATACATTATAGTTGTAAGACATCATCTACCCGACTGCATACTATAGGCATACGTCATGAAAACTAGTGAGGATAAACAAAATCTTAATTAAACAATATAAGCAATACCTTAGATGCGCTATCCGGATTTAAGTTGTTCTGAAAGCATTCTCGTAACAACATTTTGGCAGGCCTCAACAGCACACGGCCTCAACACTTCATAAGATCAAGTTCTATGATACAAAATGGGATTATTTTGCAATGTTTTATTCAGAAAATAATTTCTCGCCTACATCGTTGTTGAAAGGTTATTTCTCCTTATGAGGATCATTGCTCTCGTTACAACGACCCTTACGTTTTCCCTCTGTATGTTCTGTTTATATGAGAAATGTATGGGTTCCCTAATAATGGTTACCCTCCAGAAAGATTTATAAGGAGCTGGATGAATTGAAGGATGGATGAATATTTTGTAGCAAACACACAAGTTACATTTATATTTAAAAGGATATTCATAATCCATAAGAAACACATTACGATATTAAAATGGATAACATTTTTAAACAATACATAACTCTTTTTGTGGTAACAATACCACAAAAAAAAAAAAAAAAAACCTTTATACCCATTATATTCAGTGCCCTTTATTTCTGCTAAAGGAGTTTATCAGGCTTCATAATCCATGTTACCCAAGAAATTAGTTAAATTTAGATAAAAAAAACCCAAAAAACAAACCTCTTTTATCTGCATACATCAATATCATTCCCTTCCATGATCGTGTAATAAATTTCAAGAAGTGGTTTTATATCCGTTTATTTCCTTAACAAATATAAATTCAAACTCTGATAATAAGAAAAAATGAAAATGTCAATGAAACCTATTCTGTTTATCCTGTTATCTACTTCTTTTCCCGAATATTGTCCAGAAGACTTAGGGTGATAACCTTTAGCTCAAAGCTCATTAATTTGATATTATACTTTTGGGTTAATTCATTGAAATTTGGCACATTATTAGATAATCCGAGTTTTCTTTTGATCATTCTCAACCCGTGTAATATATCTGAATATGTTAGGGTGGGAAGTCAGACCACATCGGTTGCTGAAAGCATGAAATCCGCTGAAACCGTCTTATAGAGGAATAAGGTAGCCGCTTTACTTAGTCGCTCGCAATTTATGCGACTTTGAATCAAGCCCGACCTGCATCAAATCGGTAGGTAGAAAACCTAGCTTCTCGTTCAAAACAACTATTATGGCAACCTAGATTTCAAATTACTTGACCTCTTACAAGGTCTTTTTTCCATATTGCATGGTCACGTGTTCCAAAATCTTGCTGCCTAGTTTTTCTTCACGTTCGAAGTCGAACAATTACGTATAACAAAGAACCTCTACAAAGGGAACGGCTAAGACAATTCAACTGTTCAGTTATGTTGACTGCTAATTCTGTTGATCATGTGACCAAACATTACTTTATCGCAGAGTAAACCCTGTTTTAAAATATGTCAAATAATAGCGTTTATCAGATTTAATAAGTATACCCGAGTTAGTAAAATGAATATGTAGATCTGACATCTACCATCAGATACAAATACTATTGTAACAATTTAAAATACCATTATCTGATGGGCAAGGTTTTAATCCAAACAACAATATTATCGATTGAAAACAATTTAATATAATATGCAATAATTTTAAGTATTTCTCCTAATCGCGTTTTCGAGATATAATCCAGAGATTGGTAAACAGTTAGTTAAAACTATTTTACGCAATAAAAAAAGAGAACGTGAGTAGAAAAGTATGTGGACATTAACGACAACAGTGGTAAAAGTCTTGTAATCAGGACGCCAGGACTTACAGCTCATGATTTAAAAGATATAGATAATGTGTCCAATAAAAAGGCATCTATAATATACCTTCCGGTACAGGAAATATTGTAATGTCCTTTTTCTTAAAGAAGATTATTTGCTACCCAGTTAAGTTATTATCTTTAACGTTTTAAGGGATCTTCTTTCTTTGTATTCTTTTTATTACGAAAAAAGCCAAACCAAAATAATAAACCTTTTATTGCAATTGCAGTGGGGAAAATAATATTATCAGTTCATAAAAATAGACTTTGAAGCATATGTTAAGCACCAACATATTACTCTGCCAATAATACCAGACAATTCTGCTACTACTTTTCAGATACCACAAACAAATAATGTTCAATATTTATTTGTCTCCTTTGTCAACGAATGTATTTGTGTTGCCTCTATCGCCAACACCACCAGCAGCTGTTCCTTCCTCTCCTCCTCGTAATTCGTCTTCAACATTTACTTTGTAATTTCAAGAGTTACCGCTTATATACCTAATGGTAATATTTCCTAACTTTTCAATAATTTCAACGTCTGATTTCAGTATCACCTGTGAAATGACTGCATCAACATATGCTTATAACTTGCTTTATATTCTTCCTGTGAAAAATATAATATGTTAATATTTCCTTCTAGAAAGTAATTTTTTCTAAATCTTTTTAAGTTTATAAATTTTTAACAACTGAAATGGTTATAGCAACAGGTGTTTTTACAGAAGTGTCTCTCTACGTAGTGTAAAATTCTAGAATACGTGTAGTTGAACAGGCTGACATTTGGGATTCAGAATCTCGTTAATAATAAAGTTTTAAGCGTTTGAGCAATTTTAGTGTATTCTTTTATTTATTTTTTATTACATTTTATTATTTGTAGCTCTCATATATCATGGTTTTGACCAGTGAAAGTATTTTTATATTGTTCGGAATCAGAAACGATAAAAGAAACAAATGGGATAACATGATATATAGGTCTGTATCTCTAATCCACACCATCAAACATAGTAAAATATAGCCATTGCATAGAAATCAATTTATGGAATCCCACATAATTTTAAAATTGTATTTAAATTTATGTTTAATTCATTTATGTCTTTCTCATTCTCGCATATGAAGCATGCATGGGTCTTCATTTATTTCGTACCAATATTTCCATTGAACTTTGAACTGCAGGCATTGAACTACTGTCAAGTTTTCAAGATGAATGTAAAGATGAAATAGAAAGTTTTCCCAGCATCTTGTTGATTAATGTGCACCTAGCTGTTCAGTTATATTAAATTTCCATATTGATATTGTTCCAAAATAAATTAAAAACCTGAAGAAATATATGAGGGTATAGTCCATCCACAGAAGGTAACTTTACAAAAGTAACGGAAAGATTGACGTACATCTCATCTTGGAAAATAGCTTGGGAAACTTTCACAAGAAGCTAAAATGCCAACGCATAATAGTTAAATAAGTGCATGACAAGCTTAAATTATAACTGGGGTGGGGGTGGGGAGTTGGTTCCTTAGGATTAGATTGACTCATTAAAAAGCATACATAACGATGTCTGTCATAAAATTGTCTGTACCTGATAAGTAACGTCAATAAGAAAAAACAGTTATAATAGCCACGCACAAAGAACAAGCAAAAATAAATTTTCAGACATAGGGAGAAAAAAAATCATAAAATTGATTATTCCAATTTTATTGAGCTAGCTTACGAATGGTTATCGAATAAAAAAAACAACGCTGAAAACAGGACAAAATAATGAAGAAAATAAATTAATTCGAATTGATCCAAAGATAGCGTAACATGGACAAAGTCTAATTAATTTCTATATTAGGAAGCAAACGAAAATAAAAACGTGAACAGTAAAAACTAGTCAGAAAAGAGAATAATGTAACGACAGGAGCAAAACAATCAATGACTGAAAAAAAATCCTTGATAAATCTTAAACAATTCCCACTTATACAAGCATTAGAACGACGGCTAATTTATATATTTGTACGTCTAAATGGGAGCAGAAATACGAAGTGCATCAGTAGTAGGCATATAGATTTCGGTAGCTGAGATGTGCCAACGCCCTTCTATACCACATTACATTTTTTCCGATCGTCATACGAACATCAATTCGGTACGGAGCAGTAAAACATATTTCTAACGTCGTTAGCGTCATTGAGTTTGCATAAAAACATTGGTAAGGTTAAACTGATATATTAATTATTTTGTTTTGGGAATATAATTAACAATTTTTTGGGAAAAATAATTGCCACACCCTTAGGTTGCGAAAATGTCGAGAACAATATCATGTTTTTTTTCCAACTTGTCATTCCTGTTACATTGTCAAATAATATTTTCATATCAAGAAGCTAGTATTGGCATTAACCCAAAGCTGCTTGCCAAAATATCTTGCTCAATGCGAAATGGAAAAGTGAACTTGAATTGGCCCAGTGTGGCTGACCCAAACACAACTTGATATGCTCAATGCGACCAAAGAAAAGAACATGCCGATGATATTAAACTTATCCAAATCAGAGCTGACGCAAATTAAAAGACTGGTGTAATATTTCTATTCCTTGCACTTTTCAATTACGTGAAGCATGTTTATACCGAGTTTATAGACTGTATTTTTTATAGTACTGAACAAGCAGTTATATGAGGTTCAGCATAATGTCGTGCTAGGATGTATTGATATACCCCCGTCAGGTTCAACTGGATACAAAAAAAGGTCCTTTAATGGCATTGACGTATTAGAAATCAATACAATTGACATTTTAAATGACACTGAAGATGAAATATGCCGGTTACTGACTGTTGACTTTAATTCCAGAAATGATTGCGTAGATGACTATATAATTAAGGATGATTTAAAGTTCCAAGACTCGATTTTGAGCATTAAAAGACTGACAACGTTGATAAGCTTAGAAAATCGAGAGTTATCGAGATGAAAGAAATACAAAAATAACCTATCTAGATACCTGCAATAAATTATGAATGAATGAAAGGCCCAGTACTTGGGCCACCAACTATGGTGAGATAACTTAAAGAATAAGTACGATTCTGGGTTGGTTATCCGACTGAAAATCATATTTCTATAGTGCAGTCCGTAGTACAGAAATATCTTTTTTGTTTTAAAAAAGGCATTTAATTGAGTTGATAGAGTGAGGCTGTGGTATGCATTATTAACAATGAGTCCATGGTAGCCAAGCTATTGGAAACAAGATACATTCAGGTATAAAAGGACTCACGATCTACTAAGTGAATAATTTTTTGAATAAAAGCTTGGAGTGAGACAAGTTTGTATATTAAGTCCCTTCCTGTTCCCCCTTTTTAAAAATAATTTATTATCAGTAATAAATGCAAATAATAGAACTGGAATCTTTGATGACAATAAATTACAAAATGTGATTCTGATGTGTATTTCTTGCTGAAATTGTTTTAGAATTACAAAGATAGACACAGTGGAGCTCGTTTGTGTAAATGGGGTCCTACTGTAAACATGAATAGGACAAAATCGTTGTTTTTAGAAACGGTGGTAGACCTAAGAAGTCTGAAATCTGGACATATCGTAATGATAATATAAACAATGTGATATTATTACAACTATTTGGGAGAAATGTTTTCTAGCAAATGTAATTGGTCAAAAGTACTTGAATGGCTTGTTGTACAAGGTAATAAAGCTTTAATCCAGTCAAGAAATTAATAAGAAAACTCCGATCTCCATCACGAGATTGTGTTAAATTATGTTCGTATTGGGACTATTTTCATCTAATCATCAGAGATTTGGGGATACAAGAATAGAAAATCTGTAGAGAAATTCTTTCAACGGTTCTGTGAATTTTATTTGTCTCTAGGAAGACAGCTTTCAAAGAGGGGAGCTCTAAGTGAGTGTGGACGTTTTAACACATATTTATTGACTATTATATTAGATGTATATAATATTGGTGTAAATTATTGCATATACGTAGGATCTAAAATGAGTAATTAGTTAATACTGAATTTATAAAACGAGTTGAATAAAGTTCAGATTTGCGAACCTTGGCTAGCAAAAGCTGGACATTATTCTATGAGTTTGATGAATTTAGTATTAAATCATTACCCATTTGAGATTCGTTTTATCACATAGCTTTTATTTCAGTGGAACTAGTTTAGATAGAAAGAAGAATGAACAATTTCGTTCATTCTGACAGACAATGCACCTTCCAGTTGTTGTGCGTAAAAGTAGTCCGAAACAAAGTAGATTATACTTTTGTACAAAATATAAGGCAAAGAGCAAGCGTCCACCCGTATAAACAGAATATTTTATAAAGACAAAATCATTTTTCAACACAAAATGTCCAATGCGTGTGACGTAACATTGTTTTTGAATGGGTACACAGTTCCGGTCAGAATCCATGTTCACACTAAAATGTTACTTCACAACTCAAAACTATATTGCTGTGATATTTGTGTGAAAAGAGTATTACTAGATGCAGAAATTCCCATATCAAATGAACAATACCCTGAGTTTTAAGTTTTCTTGTTGCTCTTGTTTTGGGGTTTTAAGCCATTTTTCATATGATGGTATTGTTATTCATGACATAAGAAACCCCTGTAGGGGTAAAGTGGCCATATTCAGACAGGCGAAACCATTTTTCCCCAATTCCTTTTCGTGAGTCGATTCAAAAATAGGTGGCCAAAAATGTTCATTGATAACAACAACAAAAAAAAAAATCCATGTGGTTGAATGGTGTAAATACTGTTATGCCATCTCAAGTAATTACATTTGACTGAGCTGAATAAAAGATTACTCAACACTTAATTTATATTATAAAATGTGACGGGAAAAATAAATTGTCAAAGTTGCTTTAATGCAATAAATCTGAAATAACTTCTCGTTTTTATACTTATGGTGTTTGGGTTTTTTATACTTAGACATTTTAAAAATAAAACATTTATTCGACTCTGCAAAATGATCGATATAGTCTCGAACATTAATTAGTCTCTTTGAAATGTCTCACACAACTTGAGCAATTTTCATTATCCTCTTCGAAATCTCCCATACAATCTCGAACAAAAATTGATTAGCCTCTTCGAAATGGCCCATACAATCTAGAACAATAAATCATGAGACTCTTCGAATTGGCTCATATAATCAGGAAGAAATATTCACCTTTCAATAAAGTGAAAATTTTGTAACAAATAAATATACGTTAAATGAAATTCCATTACAGGTGTTAAACTACGCATGTCGGGAACAAGTATAATTTACAACAATCGTTCATAGGATATTCAAGCGTTAGTGCAAACTGCATCAACTTACTGCTTACACAAAAGGAGAGCGAATGATACGAACATCTTAGAGCAACGGGTGTATTTCAAGGATGTCTTTACAATGTGATTATATGTCTAAAAGTAAATGGATATTCTGGCTCACCATAAAGTATAAATGAACACTAGTTACTACAGTGTGGACAAAAATGCGCTAAAAATATAAAACTGATAGTGGATATTCGTTGGCTTGTTTTGTTATTTCAGAAGCCATTGATGATAAAAGGATTACTTGCAGGTGTTATAGGACGGTAAATTGGACGTAGTTTGACGAAAATTACAAAGCAAAAATACATGGAGGAATACCAGAATGAGAACTCATGGAAAAGAAATCGAGACTCATAACTATGAACATCTGAACCAGAGATACAAAGACAAAGATCGTAAGATAAACAAAGCAACACTGCTTATTATGACTAATTAAAGGATCCTAGACATCTGCTAAAGGCAACCTAGATGCATATATACGTACCTATACATTTTCAGAAGATAAGAGAAGTGTGCCTGCGATCACACATAAATAAATACAAGGACTAGAGTTAAAATGTGTAGTTGACGAGAGTTTGGCTAAACAGAATGAAATGATAACAAGGCTAAACTAAACATGAAAGATTTTGTCAGGGAGAGTTGACAAAGAGTTATATATGAAATTATCGTCATATTTTAAATCAGGGCCTTCGTAATCAAGCCTAAGATTGACCGACTGTGTACATGTAATCAAGCCTAAGATTGACCGACTGTGTACATTTAATCAAAGTCGGCTAATTACCCTGGCTTCAATGTATGGATCGTTTTCCCCATTTACTCAATACCAGCATATTAATCAGAATGTCATCCAGAAATATGAATTGACAAGAGACGATAATGAGGTCCAATTAAATTAAAAAAAATTGACCTCAATCTCTAGTATTTTTTTAACCAGGCATAGATCGCATTCCCTTAGATGTATATGCAGTGTCTTGCATGCATCTATCAGCGCTTTTTATGTTACGACTAAGCAAACCATTTGACCAAGATGTATACTGTTAGCGGTAATAATATACCCAAATTCGATATGCTAACATAAAGCCGCTAAAACTTTACACATGAAACAATAATTTTTCAATTTGTCAGTCCTAGAGTGGATTTTCCCAGTGGCAAAATGTAAGATCTCCTCTGCTCTAGGAGATAGTCTAATTATCCAGATTTATTAAAATACTCAGGTGTCTCGTATATTCTCGGAGCTGGTGCACCTAATCGGAAGCAATGTTTAGTTAAACCATGGGTTTTAGACCAGAATGAGACAGACAGCTTTAATAGTTAGAAAATATATTCTTATAAAGCGGTTCATATGACAATTGTGTGTATATCATTTTTGTTCATGTTTGTGTTTATCTTTATTTTCATTGAATATATTTTTACAGTTGTACAATGTAGTTGTTAAAATGTTAGTGTGCAAAACGGTCGTTTACGTCTTTGTTATGTTTTTATTATTTTCTAGAAAACCTTTGTTATTACTGCGCTGTTAGGTTAGTTTGCATATTTTATCAATGAGATCATGTGTTAATGGTAACAAACGTTTCGGTCATTGTCTTTACAAATCGAGACTCTAATGGAATGATGCCATTATCGTAAAGTTATGATATTTTAGACTTCATTTTGTTACATGTCAGCATGCATGCAAATATGTGAATGATAGTTTAAAACCCAAATTGTATTTAAAATCCTCCGCTGACGACTACTTATACAATGCGATAAAAGGAAGCGTGTAAGATGGCAAAATCACTACTCGTTTTTGATAAGGGGTATATGATACATATTGGACAACGGACATGACATTGCCTAGGATGATAATAGTTGAGCGTTGAGCGTCCAACGCTGATAATTGCCAGTTATCGCTTGAAAAAATCCGATTAATTGCTAATATTCGGTTAATAGATGCACGGACAAGAGGTGACGGGGAAATTACAATTGCAGATTTTTGTCTTTGTGTATGTGCCTTCATAAGGTCAATGGCAGCCGGCGCTAATCTTGCAGAGCTAAAAATATAATGTTGAAAATAAAGTTATAAACTATTTCCTTAGCACTGCTGGTTGGCTGTTTAGTTTTAATAAAATTAGATATCAGTTTTATGTTGTCTGTGCATTGTTTACACCGGCAGTAAGCATTATTGCCTTTTCCATCTCCTCTACTTTCTTCTGTCTTTTATATCTACGGTATTTTACAGTTTTCATTTGCACACTTAAATATACAATAGCGAAAGTAATAGAAAAGATGATTGATGTTGATCACTAAAATGTATACTACAGTAGATAGGTGATTGGGTGTCATTTTTTAATAACCGACAGATATGTGTCAGGACGCACTTGCTTCTTACTACTGGTAATGATTCAACTGTAGTCACAATTTCATAAAGCGTACTTGGTATTGTAATCAGTTTTAAATCTCATTTGCCCCGAAATCGATCTCCTCACAACAATCGATTTAGAAAAACACGATATCTAATTAAAATGCATCCTTCCATGATATCTAGAAGGGAATAAATGCTTAGATCTGTTGCTGCTGCGTATCGTTACTAGTGCATAAAATCGTCATTGGTCTCATCACTCCAGGTCTCACTCACAGCTGTAAGGAAGTGCAATAAAGTTACGATTGATACAATCCAAAATACAATAAGCCCTTGGATCATCAAACAAGATAAATGCGTTAAAAAAAAAAACCAAGAAAAACATATTAACAAACAAACAGACACAGAAACAGACAGACAAATCATCAAAACGATGAAAGTTATTTTTTTAATCTTTATTTCACTTCGAACAAGCAAAGAGGAAAATGTTTACCATATCCATAAGTTTCAGATATGCGTTCACCATTTAACGAAAATCTGCTTAATCATCATATTAGATATAGCCACACCTACGGAATAGCATCGTACCTTGATATAAAAATCAAAGATGTAAGTTTCAAAGCTGCTTGATAGAACGTCGTGTCAATATCTTGCATGTATTGCACTGAATGTTTTAGGTGATATTACAGCTCTTATTTGGATCTGCCAGCATGCCAATGTTTTGATTAACCCGTGGGCGATATGTAAATATGCTGTTTTCTAAGTTGAATTTTTGCATGAAGTCAGTAGAATACTAACATGATTGTTAGGTTATATTAATTCACGAGCAAATTATTTGAAAGTCCATCAGCCCGGTCAACGTTAACATTGAAGAATCACGATCGAATTGAATACAATCCTTTCTTGCTTGGAGGAAATTTTATTTTGTTGTTTGCTTTCTTTCCGCAACATAAAGCAAGCTTTCAAGCGCCTTCTTTGTTGTGCCATACCGCTTTAGCCGTATGTATGTATGTATGTATGTATGTATATATGGGCAGGCAGGCAGGCAGGTATATATATATGGCAGGCGGTTAAGTATAAGCAGGCAAGTATATATATATGTATATGAGGTAAAGTCAATGACTTCTTATGAGTCGGATTTTTTTTATGTGGAGCACTCTTAGTTTCAGTCTTGTACAAATTCTCGATAACACCAGCAGTACTCTGAGGTGCATCTTGCATGCAGTCTTCTTTCCGATTGTAATATAATCAATAATATTCAGCTCACGTATACGTCATCAGCACGTAATCCGAAAAAATAAATTATATAAATTTAAGCACCCACAAGAAGAATCGATCAAAACGTTTCCGTTGACACCTGATCATGTTAGCATCATCACGGAGATAGTACAGATCTATCTATCTATCTATCTATCTATCTATCTATCTATATATATATATATATATATATATAGAGAGAGAGAGAGAGAGAGAGAGAGAGAGAGAGAGAGAGAGAGAGAGAGAGAGAGAGAGAGAGAGGTTGCC
>JAECUM010039936.1:0-26827 GCA_016617855.1 Megalonaias nervosa | reverse complement strand
TAAAAAAAAGAGCCGATAACTTTTTTACATTTTATATATTTGGTAATTCATTCATTGCACTTTCAGAAGCTGGTATTGTCTAGTCTGGCAAAATTCATTTTCCCTATTTTAATAGCTGCTAAGAAAAATGCACTTTAGACAAATTCAGGCTGATTTTTGGAGCACAACGGAGCAGTCATTTTAGTTAGCAGTGTGCTAAGATCATTTACAATTTCCGAAAGTACAATATCAAAAGAAATGTTGTTGTTGTGGGGCTTAACGCCATTTTTCAGCACACGATAACTATACATGTCGGCCAGTATTAATGGTGGAGGAAGAAACCGGGAAATCCCCGGAAAGAACCACCGACCCACGAGAAGCTACTGGCAAGCTTTCTTACATATCCACATTCGCCGAATCCTAGACTCGAACCCACGCAGACAGAGGTGAGATGGCAGTGATCCGTAACGAAGAGCGCTTTAGACCACTCGGGGTCCCTACCAAAGAAATGTCAGCCACATTACATCAAAGTAGCATAGAGATAGGCCAACATTCTCTCCATTGTGCATGTTTTAAATGCAAACAACTTCACCGTATATACATCACTCTCTCAAAAGTACATAATAACTGGTGAGCGCCCCCTATATTTTGATTCCACCAGGATAAAGACAGCACAGTAAGTGTATTAATTACACATAAATATGTGGCAAATTGTCGATATAGACCGCCAAGCGTGTGAGATATTCCTGAAACTGTGACTACTCGTTCCGATGTCAACGGACATCTGAACAGGCTATGCAAGGCCGTTATTTGGGTAGTAAGACATAGCACTTAAAAAAAAAAAAAAAAAACAACATGTGCTATGTCTTACATTGTAGGACTAGTCCTCTGCATACTCCATAAACCGTTATTTGAACTCGGACGCAAAATCAGAACTTATGTTAGTACCTTGGGTATGCTCCATTAAATAATCCTGAATTGTGTTTAAAAGTCATCAGAAACAAGGTTTCCTGGGTGCAGTATAACTAGGTCTTGTAAAAAACAGTGTCAATTTTCTATCAGTACCCAATAGGCTTTGTTTTCTTCTTCTTGTTTTTTTTTTTTTTTACTCCTTCTTCTCTGGTACCAAGTAAGATTGCAACGTCCTTGTTAATCCCTTCCCCCACTTCCCAACGAGAACTACAAGCTTGAGTCAAGAAAGATGATGTCGACTCCTTCTTCGGCAGAAGTCGAAAAGAAAGAAGGGAAGACAGAATTGAAAAAGAAAGCAAGAAACAGTGATCCCTTTACCACCACCACCACCCTCGGCTCCTACTTCTATGGCTCTTTGGACACGCCGGGCAGTTTCCATGACCCGCGAATCCAAGATTAGCATAGGTGAACTGCGGGTGACGTATTGAAGAGAGCCCTCATGGAGAGTCTTTACTACAATCCTGTCCATCCTGCGGGTTATGGAGGAATTCAAACATTGTATCATGCTGCAAAAACAAAACTGAAAAGTGTACGTTTATCCCAGGTGAGACGATGGTTACAGGAACAAGCGACGTACACGTTACACAAACCCATTCGACGAAGGTTTTCCAGAGTCAAATCTAAATGGAGAGCATCGATCATGAGTGGCAAGCCGACTTAGTCGATATCTCTCATTTGGCCACGTAAAATCGCGGTTACAAATATTTGTTGTGTGTCATCTACATTAGAGTTTTAAAATGAACTTTTTACTTGCCCGAGTTACGACCGGGGACCAAACAAAAAGACAACGTGTACGATATCGAAAACATTCTCGATCGAAGAACAATGAAAGTAGGCCAACGTCCATTCGAAGAAATGAAAGTGATTTGGAAAGGATATCCCCGAGTTTTGATTCTCGGATTGCCGCTTCGTAAGTCATGAACTAATTAAAGAAATGACCATCATCAGTTTGACAGTGATAGCTCCTCAGAATTTCTCTCTTCAAGATCTACAAAAGCAACTTCTCTGGGTGTGGTGTGTAGAACGTATACCTAAAACGCAAATCGTGACAGCTCCCTCTCAGAATTTCTCTCTTCAAGATCTACAAAAGCAACCCCTCTGGGTGTGTTGTGTCGAATGTATACGTAAAACGCAAATCGTCTTTTCCTGTTAAATCTTTTTGTTGTATTATTTCAACGTAGCCGCCATTGCCAGTTTCAGTTCACAACAAGCAGACAATCACTTATTGACCAGTTTACTCAACAGTTGCATCGGTTAGTTTCTTCCCAACCCTTCCCTGAATTATTCTACTGGCAGTAACAACGGTAGCCTTGTGGACAAGGCCAGTCGCCCCCCAGAATCACAGAAGCAGCACCAGACCTCTTTTTGGAACATTAAGAAACTCTTTTGAAATCGAGTGACTCCTGGGAAGACAGAACCAACGAGTTATCAATAACTAATTTTACTTAGCTTTACCCAGCGAGAGCCATGGATATGTTTCCCAACAACACCTGGTGTTATTTCACGGCCAAATCACCTCAGGCCATCCATTCGATCACGAAGCGCATTTGCAAGTCGCCTCGGTAGAAATCATTGATCCCACACAAGTCTTGAATGTCAGTGGAAATCAAACGACCTTCACCGTCAAAATCCTGAACGAACAAGTGCAAGAACACTTGGATAAAATTGATCCTGGCTTTTACTTATTCTAAAGACCAGCGCCAGTCAATGCTCAAATGAATATTTATTCCGTGAAAATTCCTGCAGGGTATTTTCAAGGATCAGTTTGGCAAAGCCCTGGACTAAACTAAACGAAGTGTACTGACAGAGTACCATAAAATAGCTTGTCGTCTGAATATGATTTTTTTCGGATGCCAAAGCGATGTCCATCACTTTTTCTCCGAGTTTGTTTGATATATTTGGTGGACACATCAAAATATCCGCGAGTCAAAAGACACCAACAACAGCGAGCGATTTGACAAGTATTTTCGTTACAATGTGGAATTGAACGAAGGACTGAATTTGATCTTTGTATACTCCGATGTGGTGGAGTAAAACATGGTGGGAAACATTCGCTCCGTTACTGAGAGTCATTCCTTTCATAGTGCATTCTTCCAGTGCTCATTAATAGAAAGGTGAAAACACATATGACGTTGACCGTGAATGTATACATCCTCACTATTTGTCAGTAAGTCGTATTTAGACAGTGTCAACATTGATGTAAAAGGAGAACAGGGACAAAATATTCCAATCTCGAAAGGAAAACTCTCGGTGAAACTACATTTTTGAAAATGTCTGTCCTTGTCATTCATGTATCCTGTGTACCAAGGATCCGATCGACAACGAAGACATGTTGTAGGCTCAAATCCGCCTTCGTACGGTGACCCCCATCTTAAAACAGATGGTGACCCGAGGATTGCAAGCTTTGAAAGATGCCGCTTTGATGCAAGGAAAAGAATTTTACTTCAAAATGTCATTATCAACAAACGAAACCTCAAAGAAGCCTTCGTGAAAACAGGCAATAATGTGTTGCTTCGAACTGGAAATGACCTTTGGGGTCGCCGAGAAATGCGCTGCACTCTTCTAGCCAAAACATTCCTTCCTCTTCCATACAACAGCAAGGATAATATAGAAAGAGACTTTGACACCCCTTCAGAGCACATAAACACGTTACGAGAAAGGCTAAGAAAAGAAGAACAGCCAGAGAAATAGATGTCCATAATTACTAACAGAGAATAATCCACAGAGATTCTTGCGAATGTTCCAAGTCAGAACTGGATCTGTTTGCCAAACCACCTACCATGATAATGATGCAGGAATCTCAATGGGTAGAATTTCATCCTGCCTCATCTTTGACTACGCAGCTGCTATCGAATTTGAAATCAAAGGACAAACTCATGATTACATTGATCTGAATAGCAGTTACTTGTACCTGAAAGTCAAAGATCTCAAAGTGTGTAACAGTAGTCCAGCCAGCTATGCCAGAGTAGCTCCCGTCACCAATTGTATCCATTCGTTGTTTAGTGAAGTGGATTTGTATTTGAACAACGTATTGGTCTGAAGCAGCATCGGTACTTAGCCTTACCGAGTGTACCTAGAAAATCTCTTGATGTATGGAAAGGAAGTCAAGAACACCTATCCGTGGTATGTAAACCTGACACGTTGGAGAATTTCAACAACACATCGTTGATTGTAGATGGTGGTTCGGACCACAATGTGGGATTTAACGACCGTCGAGTCAAAATCAAATAAGGGCGCAGTTTAGAACTGATGGATTGTTTGCATTTTGGACATTTGGTTGCAAAACAAGTATTTGTTGAACGGAGTGGGTGTCCGCCTAAGACTGAATCAAAGCAGTACCGTTTTCCACTTAATGACTCATGCTAACAAATACAAAACCATCATCGAGGAAGCACGAATCAACGTGCGTCTTATCGAAATGTTACCCAAAGTGAGAAACGACATCAGTGACACTTTGAACAGAGCGACAGCCAAGTATCCGATACGACGGGTGGAACTGAAGTGACTCTTAATTACAGTTGTGGCTAATACAGAATTGGCAGTAGGGAAAGTCTGTAATATACAACTGGGCACAATTTGGCGTTTAGTACATCTATGGCGTTTCATATTCGTTGAGGCCGAAGTTTGGGGCCCCTTGCTTCCGAATGGGCGAAAGCGACTTAAATCCAAACGAACAGTCTAGCTACACATTGTTGAAGCATCAATATCTAGTAGAATGTGTATGCTCCAAAAAACTTTTGGAGGTCCAGATGCACCTGGAAAATGCTCGCCGCCTCGTGGATCGAACTAACCATGGAAACTTTGACAGAAGAAACTGACATTTAGGAGGAGGAGATGAAGGAAGAGGAACAGGTTATAACAGGTTATGAAGCTGATCCGGCCTGTGAAGTCTGTGGTGAGGACACCATCACAAAAATCACCAGAGGTTCACGGTACCTCAGACCGGAAACTTCGACATGGCTGTGGAAACAGAAAGAATAGCAGCAGTCTCAGCGGCCACAAGTGCATCGTCTACGCACGTAGGAAGTAATAATCTTAAGAGGATTAGGGGTCTGAAGCCGCCCCAAACCCCTCTCTGTACTCCCCATCTCCACTAATAGATATGGTGAAGATAGATGGAGTCGACGCTGTGTGTGTGTGGTGCTCGGCCTGGGAGGTGCGAGCATTAACCAGATGCACTAGAAAACAAAAGGCTCCTTTCAATGCCAACCAGATCTCTTTGAAAGAGACTAATAATGCCCAAAACATTTGCATATGTCCTTGTATGTACGTTTTTGTTTGTGTATGTCTTTATCAAACAGAAAAACCTCATCGCTTATTAAACAATGTGTATGTTTGTATGTATTGTACTGTGTTAGTAGAATATGGGGGCGATTTAGCGACAGTGGGACCTTAATGTTAAAATAAGGGGTTTGCACTTTGGCGACATTGGGAATTTAACATGGGAATTGAACATTGGTGAAGTCATGAGGTTTATAGGGTCAAAACTATTTATCGGGTGAAATGCCTTTATAGGGACAAAGGTTGATAGGGACAACCATAGACATAGAGAAACAAACAGATACACATCCAAACAAAGAAGATGGAAATACACAGAAAAGAGGACAGAGATGTTCCAAAGAAAGACTCACAGCTAGAATAGAGACTCCAAAAAGGAAAGTCTATTGTATGGGTACAAAACATTTATTCAAGTATATACATGGGCTCTCTGGCCTGTGCTTTGGTCTAAGCACTATCCGTTTAATACATAAAAATTTGGACATGAAACAAACCTATTTAAAAGTTATTTAGTTCTTGGTTCTAGTAAACTATCTTTTAAAAATAAAGTTCATGCTTTCCAAAAAACACTTCATATACAACTTATTTACATTTCATGTGCTTGTGTGTATGTCTTTGTTTGTCCCCATGAACCCAAAGTGCCGTTTTCCTCAAGTGTCATCTAGTGCAACCCATACATACGCCTATTGAGGTCTACTCGAACAATGTTACTATGCCATTCCCCAAACTGAGGCCAGCCACGTGCAATACTGTTACCATTTTATCCCAATGTGCCGCTCCCATGTTAATTTCCCGTTATGTCCCTATTGCCGCTTTTTGCACCCTATCGATATATTACTAGTTTCATGCTAATAACATACCTTTTTCCGTTTTACCTCTGACACTTGACCCACACTATTAAATCTTTTCTCCTTTGCATGGAAATTAAAATGTGTCCAGTGATGTAAATTATGTACATAATTTGGATCAAACCAATGATGACTCAATATATGACAAGAAGTATGGATAGAACAAAAAGAAAATGATGGATTTGGAAAATAATTTCTCCGTTTTACTGTATAGCTGCCCGATATTGATCGAACCTTAACCATATTGTATTAATTTTCTGTTGTATTTGGACATGATCCAGCGTCTCTCTTTGTAAAACAAATTTGAAATCAGAAGTATGAAATTCCGGCAAAAGTTAACTTGGGTTTCATCACTTCTACGGTTTCAGGGAGTTGCGCAGAAGTGTGTGGCAGGTTATAAAGCTGTAGGTCAGATGAAAGCAGGCACACAAGTAATAATAATAATAATAATAATAATAATAATAATAAATCCCGTAATACTTTGAGAATCATCTTCTCCATATTAAAAACTGCAGATATTAAAGCACTAGTAAATCCATAGACTTAACGGGACGCTGGCGATGTTTACTTTTTAGGTGAACTAGGAAAATGTGTACACATTAGCAGATCTTTTGAGAAAAAAAATACTTAAGCACCTTACAAGTGAACTCTCTAACTATGCTTTTGAAGATAAATTCTGTAGACCTAGGCAAATCTAATCTAATTTGTTTGAGACACCCAAAAGTAGTAATAGGGGGCGACATAGCCGTAATGTTAAAAACAGGCCCTGGCACTATAGCCTCGAGATTTATAGCCTCAAATAGCACCGGTCCCGGCACTATAGCCTCAAGATTGAATATGGGGTCAATAGGAATGGAACAGGTGGGATAACGTCACGGTACTGGTAACAATGTGGCAAGTGGCTGACCTAAATACACGCGGCTACCCTACGTAGAGACAAACACAATAGAGACATAGACATGTACAACACAACCATAGATTGATGAACATCAATCTATCACACCTAAATTATACAATCGACTAAAAAATTTGAGGTCAGAAAGAATAAATCTTTTCGTGGCATATGAAGTGCCCCAGTAAAGGGCCTTTGGGTTCCTCTTCTTCTTCTTTGTCTTCTTCTAATTTCTTCTTTTCCTCCACCAACTTCTTATTTATTGTCTTACACTTTTTGTCTTCTTCTCATTCTTTCCTCCTTTTTTCCTTCTCCTCAACCTCCTCTTCTTTTTTCCTCTTTTCATTCTCCTCTACTTTTTCTATTTTTTCATTCCAAGCTCTCCTTCTTATTCTATCATCTTCGTCCTCCTTCTCCTCTTTATTTGTTTCATCAATTCCCTTATCCTTTCCTTCATCTTCTTTAAATTGTTTATCTCCATCTTCAGCCTGTGTGGACTATACTCATCGTACTGCATTCTCACCAAACATTCCTTCAACATCCCCATGTCTTCTGCTGCCTCTTGCAGTGTCTTCATTGCGTCTATTTTGTTTGTTGCCATGGCTGACTAGTCAGTGTTGAATGGCGTGAACGACGACTGCTATGATTTATATACTTGAAGCACGGACGTGAAGGAAAACATCCCTTACACTCACTTCACATATTATCTACTATCCACACAGACGGGAAGAGAAGAAAAACACTGAACTATCCACACAAACGATGGCGAACGCATAAAACACACCATATTTACTATCCACACAAACAAACGCGAACGCATAAAACACCATATATACTATCCACACAAATGGACGTGAACGCATAAAACACACTATATATACTATCCACACAAACAAACGCGAACGCATAAAACACACCATATCTACTATCCACACAAACAAACGCGAACGCATAAAACACACACACATCAGTAAAGGATTCAGTGTTTATAGTCACATTCCTCCACATTCACACAAACTGGCAACTTGAATAGTCTCTTTTCTAGAGATCTGGTTAGCCCTGAGAAGGGTTCTTTTTCTTCTGAACTTCAGATTCACCTGGCTAATGTTGGGCCACGCACACACAACGACGGCTCCAGTCCTGCTCCAAATTGATGTTTGTGGTTGGAAGAGCAGAGGGGGCTTGAGTGGCTTCACTATCCCACTCCTCCGTTTGTGGAATAGTGAAGGCTTGTTGTTGTCGCTGTTCCCTCTGTCTTCTTCTATGCCACACCCGGGGATGATGATGAGGTCTCTGCGGCTCCCACTCTTGCCGCTGTCTCTCCAACTCCTCCATTTCCTCCACCTCCCAGTTTTCCGTTTGGAGGAGAGCGGCTCTTGGTACTGGTGGCAGAGGTTGTGGCTGACGTTGTTGTTGTGGAAGTGGTGATTGTGGAGGCGTTGGTGTCCTCACCTCAGGCTTGACCTCACGAAGAGGTCTCAGTATGAGGTGAGGCATGATCCCTCTCTTCTTTACCTTCTCTTCTTTCTTCTTTTTTTCCTCCTCTTCTTCCAGCCGGTCTGCTTCTGCAATGGCCTCCATGGCCAGCTCGTCCAGGAGGCGCCTGACATACTCCAGGTGCATCTGAAGTTCTAGTAATTTGGTTAGTCCTCTATTCATCTTCAATGTTGACTGGTCAACGTTGGTAGCCAGACTTGACTTGACTTGAGGGATTATAGTCGTTTATGCACCATGTGCTTTACGACTTTGGGTCCAGGGCTAGACCAGAGGCCCCAATTGGGGCACTCCAGGCCCAAGCCTGGGCATAACCCCTGAAGGGGGGCATTCTGCCACGGCTGGATGCTGCCCTAGGCTGGGCGACATTGCTCCCCTAAAGAGGCACTTAGCCCCGTGCTGGGCTTTTACCATAGCTTTTCCGATTGACCTCTGACCTTTGACATTCAGTCCATATCCACACAGCTGGCGAGGAAAGGAGGAGACGGAACCCGAGAAACAGCCGCGCAAAGCGCCACAAAACAGCCCCAGGAACAGCCACCAAGGGCACACCAAGCCCAACCACCCTGCGCACCGACCCAACGGCGTGGTCGGTTTTAGTGTCATATCTAGTCCAGTTGTGCTAATGGACATCCTTATACCAATGTTGTGTAGGCCACGCGTTCAATTAGTCGAGCATTTGTAGGGTTATTCTTTGGAGGGCTGGGTATTAACATAATTGGAATTTTGTGCACAGGTAGCCAGACTGACGATCGCTGCGCTTTATATATTTTGAGCACGGACGTGAAGGTAAACATCCCCTTTCACCAAAACTTACCTTTACCAAAAACAAAACATGGAACGCACGGACCTAAAAGAAACACTAACGTTGACTTTTTACTTACAAACACAGACACACACACACACACTATCCGATAAGACAGAGAAACGAAGTTCTTATAGACACTTCGATTTTTTAACATAAAGAAACAAATGTTTTGGCAATTGAATTAGTATGTCTTTTCTAGAGTGTTTGGGTAGCCCTGAAAAGGGCTGTTGTGTTGACGGGGAGTGATGGCAATCTTTTATTATCTAAGATTGCGTCCTCGTTTGGCGGCAGGCTTTCCTACAGGATACGGTCTCCTTCTGCGGAAAGAAAAGGAGAACTCCTTGGTGTCCACACGGCAGTCGACAAAAGCTCTGTCTGGTTCCTGCTGCTGCTGTTGCTGCTGTTCTCTCTGCTGCTTCTAAAGTCTGTACTTCTCTGTCCACTCTTCTTGTTCTCTCTTTATTTCCTCTCTGAAGACCTCTTCTACCAGGCCTTCGGTCACTTTTAACATCCTGACATTATCTCTTCAGGATTCGGTATCAGGTTTTGCCTGACACGGTGTAAATTTACGTAAGCTTCGTTTAGTTTGGCTAGTCTGGAAGGCATGTTCATAGGTGGATGAGTCAACCATGGATGGCCAGACTGGATACTGCCTCGCTTTATATGGTTCAAACGCGAACGCGATAGAAAACATCACTGCTGTGTTTTTCTTGAGTCGGAACGCTATGATAGCGAATGACATGGTGAGGGATAAAGAGAAGTCAAAGAGCATATATTCACGGTTTTTGAAAACAAACGACAGACACATTTTTTTCAAAACACAACATTTTTGTTCAAACAAACAACTAACCACTAACAATTAACAATAACATTAAACAAACTTTTTTGAAAAGGTTGACAACGTTGTGAAATCATGTTAGATTTCCACTGATGGAAGTCATTGGGCCATTGATGTACACTACGTTTCCTAGCTAATGACAAAAGATAGCCATAATGGTCACAAAACCATCGATCTACTTTCTCATCGTTTCTAGAAGAGTTACGATCAAAGTAAGTCACTAAATGTTCTAAAGGATATCCAAGACTGCGTTGATGAAGAAAATACACACAATATTGTCCACACACCATGGAATCTGTGCCTTGTAATTTCACATTATTGAATCGTGTCGTCTGGGCATATCTTCTCATAAAGTCGATGATGCCGTCTTCCAAAGGGGGTAATCCATACGAATCAAAATACTCCACACAATCCTCTTTAGGGAAGTAGACGGCAACCCCAACCCAGGGGGTTCCTGGGAGATGACTATCGTCCGTGTTGATGACATAAGCTTGATGGTCTTGAGGTTTGCAATGAGGTAGTTCATCTTTAGCGCACACGACAGGATTTCAAGAAGCAGTGTACGAACGGTTGTTCAAAAAGGTAATAACGTTCCCAGGTATCCATTTTTTGTTTTGCTGTTTTGTATTTTTTCACAGGTAATGATAAGTCATCAATTCAATTCTGACTTTTTGTTTGAAAATCTCTGACAAGTAACCGTTTCTTTGCTTCGTCTCCGTACTTTGGGCTAACAGAGCTTCGATGCGATAGATCTCCAGAGTAGTCAATGGAGGGCAAGAATGATCACGCAAGCCTCTATACCACTCATGCAAAAACCTTTCTTCCGAGATGAGACTCCAAGCATCATCCAGATATTCGTCCAATTTTCTTCTTGACTCATCATCAGACATTTATCGTGTTGAATTTGACTAGGATGATCGTCTTGGTATCAATAGCAATCTTTCTTGGTCAATTCCGTAATTTTATCCGCCAGGTGTTTGGCAAAACAGGACACTAAATGTTGTTCTTGTTCTGGCCATCTGGACGTAACCACTATGTCCTCTTCGTCTTTCTCTTGGGATTCTGCTTTCACGGTATCCTCCCATTCCATCTCCAAAGATTTTCTACTGTTCAAAGAGGAGTAAGAGTCTTCCATAGTTTCTAATAGTCTAGAATGTCTTCTCTCAAACTGTTGATTTCTATGGTATTATTGAATTCAGCATACAAGATGACGTTGACCGTCTCGGCGAGAGCTTCTGCAAACTGAAGTTCCACACGCAGTTGACCGGATTTTATAGGGTGGAAATGTCCCTCGTCGCTGCCTTGGTCTGGAGTGAAATCAAAGGCCCACAAAGTGTAACGTCCTACATAATCTTCGTACGAAATACCGTGACTGGTGTTGGTTTCTAGTTTCCCGGTAGCTTCCTACAGGGACAAGTGCGATCTCAAGTTATTCTTCTAGGCAAAGTTAGGTTCGAAGGGTCAGGTACACAAGGTCTTGCCATCGCGACTGACTTCGATCTTGGACACTCTGTAGTACTTAAACTGGAAAGGATTTTGATCGTGGGCTCCGTTGAGGGCTGCATTACTGATGATACCAACGATTAAACGTTTTGGTAACTGTCCTTGGAACAGATGATCTTGGATCGGAGTTCAGCAGCAATGGTGAAAGTTTTCACTTCTACGCGTCATATCGGATACTTGACGGTCCTTCTGCGCAATGTGTGACTGATGTCGTTTCCCGCTTTAGGTAACACTTCTACGCGGCGGACGTATAGTCTGGTTTCTTGGATGATGGTTTTGTACTCGTTGGCATGAGCCTTCAAATGGGAAGCGACACTGCTGAGATTTAGTCTCAGGCGAATATCCACTCCGTTCAGCAAATACTTCTCTTGCAACCACAAGTCCAAATGCAAACGATCCATCAGTTCTAAGCTACGACCTTGCAGGATTTTCTTTCGACGGTCGTTAAAGCCCACATTGTGAGGATCGTCATCTACTGCCAGGGCTGTGTCGTTAAACTTGTCCTCTCCTGCAGTGTCAGGTTTCCAAACCACGCAAGCATCCAGATGAGTGTTCTTGGCCTCTTTTCCGAACGTCAAGAGATTTCCAGGTACGCTCGGTAAGGGTAAGTATCCATGCTACTTCTGACCAGTTCGTTATTCAAGTACAAATCCACGTCGCTGAATAAGGAATGCATGAAATTGTTGACGGGAGCTACTCTGGCATCGGCTTCTGGATTGGTGTTGTCCGTTTTGATCACTTTGAGTTTCAGGTACAAGTAACTGCTATTCAAATCGATGTAATCTTCGGGCTGTCCTTTGATTTCAAACTCGATGGAAGCTGAATCCGTCAAAGAGGAGACGGGATGAAATTCTACCCATTGGGATTCTTGCATCGTTATGATGGTGGGTGGCATGGCAAACAGATCCAGTTCCGAATTGGAACATTCGCAAGACTCTCGGTGCATCATTTTCTTTCTTTTTCTCTGTGATTTTTTAATAATCAAAAACGTCTAAGTCTCGAATAGTTTTTCTTTTCTTAGTCTTTCTAGCCCTGGTGGTGTGAAGTCCTCTGTAGGGGTGTTTTCGTCGTCTCTTTCTGCCTTGGAGCAGGCGCAAGACTCTCGGTGCATCATTTTCGTTATCACGATGGGTGGAATGGCAAACGGATCCAGTTCCGACTTGGAACAGGCGCAGGACTCTCGGTGCATCATTTTCTTTCTTTCTCTCTGTGATTTTTTTAATAATCAAATATGTCTAAGTCTCGAACGGTTCTTCGTTTCTTTGTCTTTCTAGCTCTGGGGGTGTGAAGTCCTCTGAAGGGGTGCCTTCGTCGTCTCTTTCTGACTTGTCCTTGCTGTGGTGTCAGGGAAGCAGGAATGCCTGATTCGGCAGCGTCCGGGGTATTTATAGGAATTTCTCGTCGGTCCAAAATGTCTTTGCCCATTTGAAGCAAGACATTTTTACCTACCCTCAAGAAATTTTGGGGGGGGGTTTGTTTGTCGATGATGACATTTTGGAGAAATTCTTTGACTTGCCTCAACGCGACATCTTTTAAGGCGTGCAATTCCCGTGTCACCATCGGTTTCAAAACGGGGGACACTGAACGAAAGACCGATTTTCGCATATCTCCTAAACCATGTCCGCGTTGCCGAGCGACTCCTTGGTACACAGGATACATGACTGACAAGGGGTTAGAGTAATCGTTTCGAACATGGAGTTTCACTCACTTTCCTTTTGGTGAATGAAATATTTTGTCCCAGATCTCCTTTTATAGTAATGTTGACAGTGTCTAAATACGAATTACTGACGGATAAATAGTGAAGATGTACAAATTCGCGGTGAACGTGATAGGTGTTTCCACCTTCCTCATCAGCAGCCGTGGCAGAATCCACTTTGAAAGGAATGACACGCAGTAAGGGTACGGAGGTGTGTCCCACCAAGTTGTACTCCACCACATCGAAATACACAAAGATCAAATTCAGTCCTTGGTTCATTTCCACAGGGAGTCGAAAATATTTCGAAAAATCCAAGTTGCCGGTAACGGATGGTATTTCGTTTTTAATCTTGATCAACTTGGAATCTCCACCCAAAATGTCATACAATACAATTCAGGACAAAATGTAATAGCCAATACTTTGTCCTCTGAAAATTTGATTAGTAGCCAACGAGCTATTTTATGGTACTCGAGGGTGATATTTTTTCTGGTTTTCTCCAAGGCTTTGCCAAACACACTATTGAATTTGGTAGCACATGTGTTCACCAAATGTTGACGGTTAATATGATAGCCTGCAGGAATGGTCAACAGATAGGTGAACCGTTTAGTTTTGAGGTCTTGTGTTTTCATAGAGTCACCTGCAGTGGTGCGTTCATCCAAGTTTTGTTGCACTTGCTCGTCATGAACTTCCACCGTAAAAGTGTTTTGATTTGGAAGGATATTTAGGATTTGTGTAGGGTGAATCACTAAAGCCACTTCCCAATGGGCTTCGTGATCCAATTGGATGGCCTGAGGTAATTTGGCCGTGAAACAGCATAAGGTGTTTTTGGGAAACACCTGCATGGAACTGTCACTGGGTAACGTCAAGAAAAATTGGTTAATCATAATTCCAGAGTTCTAGTTTCGGAGGAGTCGCTGAAGGTCAGAGGAGTGTCTAAAAGAGGATTCTTATGGTGACTGTTGGAAGAGGGACTGACGTTGGACGCAAGGCTCCCGTTGTTGTTCCTGTTAGAGGAGTATTTCAAGGAAGGATTGGGGAGAAGGTAACCGATGCAACTGCTGAGTAAAATGGTCCACAATTGTTTGTCTCCTTGTTGCAAACTCAAATTAGGAATGGCAGTACCGATGACACAATACACCACAAAGATTTGGCAGAAAAAAACGATTTGCGTTTTAGGCATACGTGCTCCAAACCACACCCACAAGGGCTGCTTTTGTAGATCTTGCAGAGAAGGACTGGTGGAAGGAGTGGTCACTGCAGTTGCTGAGGCTGTGTTGAACGGCATGATGGTCACTTCTTTTTATCGTCGATGATTTGCGAAGCGTCGGTCCAAGAGTCAAAACTGGGAGGATATCCTTTCCAACGTACTTTGACTTCTTTGACACGTCGTTTTCCCAATTTTCGGGTTCTTCGATTGAGAATGCTTTCGTTCTCGTACAAATCGTCTTCTTTTTTGGTCACACGTTGTAACTCGGGCAAGTAAAACGTTTCATTTGACACTTCCCTGTTCATGTCTTTCAGTTTATAGACGGCAAGATGACGGCCACGCACTCGTTCAGTGACACGAAACAATTCGGTGGTCCAGTTGGGTAAGTAACCTTTGTCGAAATTGCGTTTGGTTTTCTGGTTTTCAATGCGCACCCAATCTCCTGCTGACAACATTCCACCTTTCTTGGGGACAGTCACCGTTGGGAACGTACCAAACAGGCGCTCGAAGACGGTCACTTCGTTGTCGGGAGTCACTTTTTGAGGGGCACGTCCGATGCTCCGATGGTAAAATTGATTGTACGCTTGGACTAGGTGCGGTAAGACGTCAATGTACTTGAGAGTGTGTTGATGCGTGAAATATTTCCACATGCGTTCTTTCAATTGCGTTGAAAACGTTCGACGATGCTAGCTTTGTTTTCTGGATTCTCGGTGGTGAAAAAATGAATGTCACGTTTCTTCAATTCTTTTTGGAAAGCTTGGTTGAGAAATTCGGTGTCTTTGTCGGTTTGCCATCGAAGAGGGTGACGCCCGCTTTGTTTCAACACCAGTTTGAGGGCTCGCACTAACTCACTGCTCGATTTGGAAGTCAATGGTACGACCCAGGCAAATTTGGAAAAGACGTCGATGACGCAAAACAAATATTTGTAGCCGCGATTGTAGGTGGCCAGATAAAAGTCGGTTTGCCTTTGATGATTGATGCCCTCCACTCGGGTGCGACTTCTGGAAAATTTTCGTCGAATGGGTTTGTGTAAGGTGTATGTGACTTGTTCTTGTAACCATCGTTGCACTTGAGGTAAACGGACACTTTTCAGTCGGGTTTTCGCAGCACGATACAATTTCTGAACTCCTCCGTAACCTGCAGGATGGAATGGATCGTAACAAATGCTGGTTAACACCTTCTCCATTTTTTAATAAGTCATCCACTCTTCACTGATGCTACTCTGAATGGGGTGAGGGGTGGTTTAGAAACGGCTTTACGTGTCCGCTGTGCCACAGGAGGAGTAGTCGAGTGTGGTGGTGGTGGTGGTGGCGGTAATGGAATGGTTTTGGTCTTCTTTTCTTTTTTTACTTCTGGTTTCCCTTCTTTCTTTTTGACTTCTGTCGAAGGAGGAGTGGACATCATCTTTTTAACCCAAGCTTTAAGTTCTTCTGGTTGGGGTGTAAGGAAAGGGGTCAACAAGGGCGCTGCAATCTTACTAGGGATGGGAGCTGCTGACGGTGTTTGAAAGACTTCTCGTTCCTCTTCTTCATCAGGCATCCATGGGGCTGCATCTGTCTTGACCGCTGGGGGTAGTGGTGGACTTTTCATCAGAGTCTTAAAATCTTTCAGAGTGGGTAGAGCTGTTTAGTCTAAAGCTTTCTGGTGAAAGAGTTTCAGTCGTTGCAACAATTGACCGTACCGTTGAGATTTTTCCGTTTCTGACAAATCGCTGCGATCCATCAATGATTGCAATTCGTGTTGTAACTGGGACATCTCGGTCAAATGAGGATTGGGAGGTAAATGCGGGGTTCGTTGTTCTTGCCAACGATGGTATTCCATCCATCGTTTGTAAGGCACTAATGCCAGTTTTCGTCCTTCCATTGGATTTCAGTGATCACGTCTGAGATCTTTTGATTCCAGAGGTCCCTTTTATCTTCTTGACCTTTTATCTTTATCCCTGGATTCTTCCTAACGTTCCCAATACTCCTTTCAGAATGGGTCCTCCTATGGTTGCCAGCAAGGGTCCTAACAAGGGGTAAAATTCCTCCGCGTTGCACCAACATCTTTTTCTTTTGACGAATGGGGATTTTCTTTTGGACCATTTGGCGAAGAACGTGTCGATGTTTGGCTAAGCATTCTTTCTGATGTTTAGACAAAGGTATCGTGCCTTTCAAGACATTCAGACAACATTCGCTCACGGTATCGATGACGTCTTTGGAGGCGGCTTGAATGAGTTTTTCTCGCATGGGTGTAGGAGTTTTGGTCAGGACGGACAACATGTCCCCATGTTTGGCTAAACGAGGAGGCAGTCCTTTTCTTTTTCCTTTTCCTTTTCCTTTTCCTTTTTGGACAGAAGAACGACGGTGTGCACGTCTTGGAGGGGACATCTTTGGGTGTTCAGGAGCAAAAAATCACTAATCCCTATCGTTTGCCTCAGGTCTTTTTATACTTGAATGCGTCGACACTGATTGTCGGCTCGTCGTATCATTTTCATGGCAGGCATCACACGTCGTGGAGGGGTTCGCAACGGACTCAAACGGGACAGTTCCTGCTTGGACAAATCCAGTAAACTCTTTAACATGTCTGATTTCTCTTGGACTTTGATTTGGGGGGCAGGTACTTTGTGAGCAGCGGCTACTGCCACTAAAGAGGAAGAGGGTGTCACCGCTGGAGGAGAAGCTTTTGGAGACGCAGGTTTCCAATGTTTCATCAAATTAGGAAAGACACGTGTCAAATCGGGTTTGGCAGGCATCACCAGCAATGGAGAAGTGGAAGAACCTGAGGCTACTGGAGACGCAGTCCTCGATGCGACAGGTCATGGTTTGCGAATGTAAGGTTGCGTCCTGGCGGCAGTACCTCTCTTGCGGGTAGAAGCTGTCTGCTGTGGACTTTTCTTTTTCTTTTACTGTGACCTGGTCTTTACACTGCTTCTCTTTTTCGTTTTCTTCTGGGTACGTTGAGGAGTGGCCTTTTTCTTGGGTAGGACTTTGGGAGCATTGGGATCCCATTTTAAGAAGGAACGAATGATGACACCTCCTAGAGAGCCGCTACCTCCAGGTTTCAAAATGATTTGCTTTTTGGTTTGAGTTTCGATGCGGGGATCTGCCAGTTACGTCAAGGCTACTTTGTTTCTCTCAAAATAAAACGTTTGGTTTGATGAGGAATGTGAATGATGCCTTGCAGTAATTGACGTGCTGTCACTGTAAACCATCGTAAGACTTCTTTGAGATTAGCTTCTAAGACACGAGCACGTATTTGTGGATTTTGTTCGCGACTGATGCCGCACAAGGCACGAATCAATTTGACGGGAAGATGAGACTGAAGGGACGTCATGCTGACGCTGTGTGAGACAGACCCAAAGTGACCGAGGTTTTTGTAGACCTTTTTGGTTGTTGTTGTTGTTATGTCGACGACAGGGACGTACACGACAGGCCCTCCATCTTGGCACCAGTGGTGAAACAGATGGGTACGAAATCGCAAATAATCAGGAGTCATGGGTTTTAAATCCACGAGTAAATAAACATGTGGAGTTTGAGTGGCATCGTCGTACGCATGAGTCAGCCAAGGCGTTCCTAACTGTTTGGCTAACACTTGCACTTGCAATTTATCTCTAGGGCTTTTAAACAAGACCACCTAATGAGCATTGAGACTGATGGTAAGATGGGCTTTACTTTGTTGAAACAAATTTTGAGTGATGTAAATGACACTGGCATTACGATGATGCCCTTTGCGCGTAAACCATAGTTTAATTTCTTCTTCGTCTTCTCCTAACATCTCGTCGAAGATGACCAGATAGGTTTGACTGGGGTCAGACACGATCCCGTCGTCTTCGCCAGGAATGCCTTCCACAAAAACAATGGAATCGCCTTGACTTTCTCGCAGAAGGCTGCACGCCGATTGCCACTCTTTGTAACACCACACGATTCGTTGAGGTGGACGATCGATCAAATGATGTTTATGTTCGATCAAACGTTTGACAAATTCGGTTTTGCCTGAACCGCTAGGTCCAGCAATGAGCATGTTAAAGGGATGGCGAAGATACAAGGCCTCCCAATTGGCACGATCTAAGTGTTCGTCGATGACTTTGAAAGTGGAGGAAGAGGGAGCAGAGACAGTAGAGGTAGCCATAGTAGTGTAGGGAATGTCACTTTTGATACGAAGACGGACAAGACAAGAGTTGTTATACGTTTTTCAGGACACGCTGATTGCCATCTTTAATTGTGAACAACAAAAATACATAAAAGCCAAATGGTTAAGTACATGAATAAAAGACACATCAAAACGATCAAAGTGGAATATAAACAAGTCTCTGTACAACATTTTTGGTGATCAAGATGTGGTATCGTAGGGACAGTGTGTAATGTTCTTAGAGTCTCTACACTCCTTGGAACAGTCACACATGGGTCCTTCCTAATTGGTCATTCGGGGATGTCAATGACGGTCCTGTCCTGTCCTGAAGGGATTGGTTCTTCTTCTTCTTCTGGTACTGTCACTAACACAGGTTTAAAAGCTACTTTTTTCACTGAACGTTTTAATTTTTTAGGATGACAAATCTTAGGTATAGTGTACCACTTCTTTTGTCCAAACCTCGAAACCCCAACTTTTCCAGTCACGTAATCTTTCCAGTGAGGGTGTAAGTCACAAACTACACACACATCGTACATATCTTCAGTACCTAAAAGTTGACGAATCTTTCTTTCCTGTAGAGGTCGAGTAGTATCGAGATGAAAGCGCAAAGCTTTTAACAGAATGAGTCTCTCGTGTACATTTAAAGGGACCACTTTCACGCTTTTTTGAGTGGTATGTACTGTTCGTAAGGAGTCCACAAGGAATCGGTCGGTAAACGAAATCCCAGAAAGCAAGTCACTAAGACACACACCACACGTCGACCCCAATTCAATGGACACAGTCCTTGTAAAACACAATGGTAATCCTCCGCCGTTTGAATATTGTCAAAATGATTTCCTTCCACGGAATCTGTTCTATCACGAATCATAAAGGTCGTGGCATGGTAATCCGTTTTTATACCCTCTTTCGTGTGAGGTAATAAGCATACTTTGTGAACAGCATCGGTTTTATTTTAGTACCGCACCAAAAATGTTTAGTCACTAACTCACATACCACACGTCGTACAGAAGTTTCCTCTTGAACCATGTTTACATTGTGTAAAAGATTTTGGTAATCCTCTAACTCGTCTTCTGGAATTTGGTGTATCAGGATCACCTTGTCAGTAGAATGCGTGGCAGCCAAAACTTTATGAATCTTACGTGATTCATCAATGGCTGACCACTGGAACACTTTCATCAAAATCAATCCTCTTATAGCATTTAGGTACCAGTCGTTTAAACATTGGTGACATAACGGATGCAATTATTCTTTGCGTTTGACTTGTATTTTGACCAACTCTCGGTAAATGCGTTCTCTCAACTCCACAGCCAAACCACGAATGTTCCCTTGTAAAGTATCCATAACCATGTCAGTCAAACACTTCTCCTAGAGCGAAAGTAACGGATGTAGTGAGTAATTTCTGGCCACTGCCATTTCAGGAAACGGTCAAGAATGTCATAAAAATCTTCTAATGTAAATGGTCTAAAGCAGAATATTCGGAAGAACGCACACTTGACCCAGAGAAATCTGATTTGTTTGTTGACTTTTGTCAATTTTCTGTTGTGAATTTCTCGACAAAAAAGTTCCTCAGTCACCAATTGAGATTTTGCTCTGACTAGTCCCTGCCAAATGTCCTTGTAGATCTCTTGCAAATCGTTTAGTAATCTTTGAATATTATTTTTTAAATGGGGTTTAAATACTTGTCTGGGTGTTGTCCAACTTTTGACTCCTAGCCAAGGTGGTTTTTAAAACGACATGGTATGCCACTTCAATGACGAGGTCCCACTAAAGGTAGGTAGTGACAATCCGGAGACCATCGAGCATGTTCCAGGTAAGCGGAATCTTCTCCCACTCGTGAAGTGACACCCCGCAACTGAAGCACTTGACTTTATCCCTTCGCCCAAGTAGATCAATCCGGCTTTAGTTAATTCTTCGGGGGTAGGTCCTCCCAGATATTTAGGCCATTTTCCTCGGAAGGTTTGCAATCGACTTTCAAAGTCGACGTATTCTGACAATCGCACAAGGAACGAATATTGGTCTTTCACAGGTTCATTTCGATGAGGGTACGGTGAAATCCGCAGGAGTTTGCTCAGTTTTGGATGACATCCGTAGGGTGGTAGCCGCATGGTTTCATAATGATGACATCCACCATGAAAACCAGTAAAGTGAAAAGGTGTACGATGACGAGTGGCATCGCATTCGCATCTGTCAGGTTTGGCACGCATAGCATCACTTTCCATGTTTGGTGTAGTCATAGCAAAGTTCCCATGATGTGGTACTGAATCTCTGAGATCACAGCGTACGGCATCCCTACCATCGCAAGGTACAGCATCGCACTCCACTTGAGAATCACTGAACTTGAATTGTGCCTGTCTGAACTTCATTTGTGCTTCTCTGAAAGCATTCATCTTTCTCGTTTGGTCTTGGTTGTTACAATGAACTATTGGTCTTGGACGTTGTCGGTTTTTATATGTTGGCCAATATCGGCGTGACCGTACTGTAAAGTGAAGTGATTGGGAAGCCTTACTCGCTTCTGGTACACAATTTGATAGACTTTTTCCAAGGGCCGACTAACGATTTGGAGTGTGGGTAAAAGTACAATCTTGTGCGGTTCGTCGGTGGTCACTCTAAAATTTCGATCCTCTCCAGACTGCAAGGCTTCTTTCAATACGCCAAAGTTCACCACTTCACTGGTGCGATAATTGAGAGTCAATCCTTTCACTTTACACTCAGTGTGCACTTCTCCTTGTGGGTCTCGATATTCGTAGCCGTAATTTTTAGGACCGCCACTAGCAAACCTTAGAAACTTGTCGTTGGGGTGCTCATCTGTCCAGGCTCCTAAAAGGACTCCCTCGATGATCGGGTGACAGTGACTCAGGCGATAGATGTAGATGCAACTGTCCCTGTCAAAGTACAGTACACGATCTCCTATCAGTTCTAAAGATTCGAACAGTTTTAACCGAACATGGGCTGTCACGTAAGCCGCAATGATGACATTTCCAAATTCGTCGGCTTCTACAAAGTCCAATTCTTCTTAGTAATTGACTAATATCAAGTCCTCACGAAGGACGTCCACGTGTTTCATGTATTTGGTTTTGTCGTGAATCATCTGGAAGTAGCGGGAAGGTTGTCAAATACTCCGTCTTGGGTAAACACGGTCGTTGTGCCATTTTCCCCACAAACAATTCAACATCACTTTGGCAAACGATCGCCTTCCTTAGTTTTTCTCGATGTGGTCTAAAGTGATGCCTTCCTGCTCCCAGTATTTCTCTTTGAATTTCTTTTGGCCTTCGGGAGTCTGGCACCAGGATGGTTAGCCACTGGCTTCTTGTTTCAGTTTCTGAAAGGCATTCATGTAATCTGCGAAAATTCCTTTCTGAGTCTCGTCACCCTTATGGTATTTTTCTGTCTTGGGAAAGTGGTAAATTTCGTACACTTCTAACAGTTTGTAACCCAGGTCCAGAGCTTTGAACAATTCCACGCTGACCCACGTTCCTGTCAAGGCGCGTTCTTCCTGAGTGTGCTGACAAGGTTGGTCTTGGTTACATGTTTCAGCACAAGTACGACACAATGGAAACATCAGTTTTCCTTGGCAATGATGTGGTAAAACGGGATGGTACAAGTCCGTGGGAGGTAAAACTTTGCATTTAATCAATCCTTTGTATTGTCGAATGTTGTCGAGGTCGATGTGTTCGGTCAGCAACTGTGGGTGCCCAGCGGGAAAGTGACAATATTTGCACACGTAAGGATACAGCGAACACACGTCCAAGTATTTGATTTCTTCTCCTGTCTCCTCGTCGGCTTGGTACAGCAAACAGGTGGCATTCGTCCGTCCTCCGTACAAGCTGTCGCGCGGGTTCAGAGGGTCCATCAGTTTGTAACTTTCCACGATGCGTTTAAACTCGGGATCGGTTTTCAATCGGTGATCGTACTTGTGTTCCCACATTTCCACCACTTGGCATTCTTGCTCTTCTAACTTCATGCACCGTTGACAAGTGGCCTGGTACAAGTCTTCCATGGTTCGTTGTAAAAACTGATTGTTAGTGCTACGTTGAGGGTAACAGATGGGACATCCGTGAAATAAGCACTTGTTAAACTCATACAAGATCTTGCCGTTTTCTAAGTCCCAGCCATCCACCGAATACGTTCCGATGGTCTTTTCGCCTCCTTCGTTGTGAGCGTGTTGGATCCATTTGTCTTCCTTGCCGCACAAGTAATGTAACTAACGTAGGGCTTTGACCGAGTATTGACGTTTGACAAAGGTCGTCGTTTGAGGGCTTATGACAGCTAGGATGTTTTCGGATATGAATCGTTGGCGATACACTAAGGAATACGCTTTGGCAATGGTGCAGGCTTCTTTCAAAGTGTCGATCCCTCCGTGCTCCATGAATAATTCTCGAAATTTTCCACAGGAACGACGTAAAATGTCCACGTCTGATCGACAATACTTCAACATTTCTTCCTGAAACTCGAAGGGGTCCGAGGCATCAGTCTGGTACGAAGCGTAGAAAGCTTCTCTTTGTTTGGTACACATGTTGTCGGGGTCGTAGTAGTGAGCCTCAGGCAAATGGGGTAGAAGAGCGTGTTCATTGGCTTCGGTATTGAAAAAGTGCGGAAAATAGACTTTGACAATTTCTGTCATTCCAAACGTTCTAGGCAATCGGCTCAAAGGCATGGCCAAGTAACTCATCGAATCTTTAAACTGCACTTGTCCCACTTGCATGGAAATGATTTTGGCTCCGTTCAAAGTCAATTTAGGACGTTCGGTACTTTGTTCGGTATAGTATCTCAAAAGAAACTGTCCATCGTATACCGAGAAAATGTGAGCCATCACCGTGGCATAGCGATGGCAATCTCTGTAACGTTCGATGTCCTCTTGGCTGCACGTCTCGTCGATGGGGTCTATGATCCATTGGGCGAAATCGGTCAACCTGCTCGGTCCCCGAAAGATATTTTCATGTCCTCCATGAATCTTGCTACAGTGCGGGTAATGACTAAAGATAGGCTCTTGGATGCACTTCTCGCCCGCTCGGTGAGCCACCCAGAAATTAGGAATGTGAATACCAGTCTCTTGCATGCATTCGAAATCGAAAAAGATGAAATTACCTCTCTTCTGGTCATCTTCTTCCTCATCATGTTTGGAATGGTATTTTTGAATGAAGCATTCGTGTTCCAAGTCCACGATTTGGTGACAAAGGTGACATCGTTTCTTTCCTCGACAAACGTGTAACTTGGCACTATTGGTACGTATGCCTTGTCCACAAGTAGGGCACTATCGCAGGAGTTGGCAAGCACTTTTCTGCTGTGAATCTTGCGTCTTCAGATGTTAGCAACAGGTTGAACTGACAAAAGTACGCTGACAAGCTGGGCAATGCACTCGTTCTTGTCCTTGGTCCAGACAGGGTTTAGAGGCCAAACATCCCTCACATGTCGATCCACAATGCTTGTGTTGCTCTCGATTGTTATAGCCATAGTCACATTTCTCACAGTAATAGCCGTATCCCAGGAATGCAGTGCTACTGGTAATGGCATTGAAATGTTCATCGTGATAATAGGCGCGAATGTATTTTCCGTCTTTGAAATTTTTGCCTCGAAACAACAGAGGTCCATGCACTTCTTCAGGGTGTACTTTCAAGGTGTAGCGTGGAGCCAAGACATCTTGTAATTTTTGCATTTCAGGAATGCCACAAGTGGTGTCTTTGGATATCCCCGCTTGCTGTAACAGGAATTCTGCTTCTCTTCGTTGTTTGGCTCGGTCCGATTGCCGAATAGTTTTCCAGGCTCTTTTCCATTCTACCGTGTCGTTCTTGTCGGCATACGTTCGTCCCACCACGATGGATCGGGCTAAGCACATCTGGTCTTGAGGGTTGTTAATTTGAACGATGCTACGTTTGACGCTGCGAAGGTTGTCCACTAATAATACCTTTTTTGCGCTGTCCAGTTCTTTGGGGAGGAGACACGTGGTTCATGAACGGTGTCGCTTTTCCATGAGTGATGTGAAACTTGTCGTTGGATTGCTGTACGTATTGAATTTTGTCGATGACTTTGGAAGGTGTCAATTCTGCTGGGCTGCTAAACTCGATCCAAACGGGGGATTTCAAACTTTCGTGATGAATGGAAAGTCTCAAGCGGTCGTCTTCACTGGCTTCACTTTGCTGTTTCAGTGTGGTTTGCAAAGAATCCCACACATCGGTGATGAACCCCTCTGCTTGCTCCAATGGTACGTCGGACTTGAGATCTTTAAACTTCACCGTGTACGTGTAGGCTGTGGTTATAAATTTTTTGGAGGAGCGTTTGTCTGTTTCTCGAATGTGGTAGTAATTTTCAGGGTTTACTGGTGGTAATGGCGGACTTGGGTTGGGTGTAGACTCTCTGGGTCTGGATTCTGGCTCACTCATGTCATCTTCGAAATCGCTGGCATGAATTTGAGCCAAGACTTCAGCTACTGTGCGAGGCGATAAGTCACGTTTCTGCCTCTTTCTTTCTTCTCCTTTCTTCACGAAATGATGCGATCGTATCATCTTGAGTGCAAAAAGTCAAATGACTACATTTGAAACGCCATGGACACCTTTATATCCATGTCAGACCAGTGTGTATATAAAGGGCTAGTGTCTTCCGTCCCAGTATTCATTTCACTCTCAAGCCGACCAGCACGATGGAAGAACCCACACAGACCGAACTTCTGATTAGAGCTTTGTGAGGTGTCACACGAAAGTTTTCTTCAGAGAAGCCGACGGCCTACTCCCCCTCCTTTCGAGATAAAAGTCAAGATACTTGCTATATCTGTCAGAAGAAAGGGCATTGGGCGACAGAATGTCCAGACCGTCAAAAAAGCAAGGCCAGTATCAAAAGAGACAAAAGTCAAGATACCTGTTATCATTGTCAAGAGAAAGGACATTGGTCTTCAGACTGCCCTAAGAAACAACAGGAGCAGGAGGAAGAAGAAGAAGAGGTGCCCTCGGCAAAGGAAGAACCCCGACACGTTCAGAAAGAGAAGAAAAGAAGGCGAGAAAAAAGTGAGGAAGAAGAGGAAGAAAAACCTGTGAAAGTGAAGAAATTCAGAAAACAGAGGGAATGAAAGATAAAAAAAAGACACAGAAGAAGTCAATGAACTTTTTTAAAGTATTGTGTTGTGAATTGGATTGTAAAAATTTGTACCAGAATAGGCCAGAGAGAAAAACGTAAGTGTCTCATGGTTTTGAATTTTTTTAGAATAAGGGCCTACACTCACGCACTCACACACGTACATCATAGGGTTAAAAAAGGGATTTTGAGTTTTAATTGACTGAGGCAAAATGAATACTATCTCTTTTCGAAAGAAATGAGTGGCCCTGAAAAGGACCGTTGGGTGTTTGTTTTTTAAAAAAAAAAAAAAGTCGGGAACAAGAAGCAATCAGCTTTAATTGCCTTAAGCCTTTGCCACGGCCAAGGCCAGCTTCTGGACCTGCTCCTGTCGATGATTTAGTAGAAATCACTAGGGCTGATATCTCAGGCGTTCTAACAGGGTTGGACTGCTTGGCTCGGGAAGGTCTTTTTCTCTTGGGTCGTAATAAAGAAGTCTGATACATTTGTTTCAGACTCCTTAACTCTGCCAAAATGTCCAAGAGTACCATTACCGTTTGACTTGCACTGTTCTCCTTCTCTCCTAGACCTTGTTTCTTCTCTGCTTCTTCTTCTTCCTGTCGGTTCCTTCTTGCCTCTTCTTCTCGCTGTTGCTGTTGCTGTTCAAGGAGAAAAGCTTGTTCTGCCTCTTTCTGCTGTTGTAAAAATTTCTCCAATTCTTCTTTCTGTCTCTGTTTAAAATCCTCGACGTGTGGTAAAGAAGGAGAAGGTGGCGAAGGTGTTGGTACCGGTACAAATTCTTGCGAAGAAGAGAGAAAATCCACTAAATCCCAATTGAAATCAACTTCTTCTGGAAGTAGACCTGTGTTGACTTTGGTAGCCGCTGCTAGGCAATCGCTTCTCGTCTCCACAGCCGGTGCACCCCAATTCATTGTCTTCTTAATTTCCGTCATGTTTCAAAAACAATGTCGCATCGATTCACTGCACACAGACGCTAGCGCACCTATATAGGGAATGTGACGTCACAGCAGCTCTCTTCAGATTGGAAGACAGACTCCGCGATGTGACTGAATTTTGTAACGCGTGTTGGGATTGGTGAACAATCTCAATCCGTTTCGATCCGCTCTTCCACTATAAATAAACGCGGTTCACTTCATTCCC
>JAECUM010039935.1:0-34729 GCA_016617855.1 Megalonaias nervosa | reverse complement strand
AGTTCCACGCGACACTGTTTTAAAACAGAAGTCTCCTCAGTTCCCAAGATTTTCCAAGATTAATATTATCAAATTCTATAGTGAAAAAATTATTTGAAAATTTTTAAGGTAGTCAGAAGGGTAAGACCCAAGCAAGCCAAATAGTTGCACATACATTTGTTTAAAATTATCTTTTACTCTTCAGGGTTAAAGAGCTCTGTTATATTAATTGAGCACTGTTTCTTTGCTATAAGAAAAGGAAGCACATTGCATAAAAGGCAATGCTAAAATCTCTGCTTTATTTGATAAAGTAAAGTTTGATAAATTTTACCTGGTTTTGATTGATCAGGTAAAGTAATATTATGTTTAATAGAGTTTACCTTGAGTTTATACATGGCGAGATTGATGTGAAATTTATTGACCGTCTATGTTTCACTACCATCGATTACCTAAAATACCATAATAGAGAGTAAATGAAGAGATTTTTATTATTATCACTCATAATCGCCATCCAGACTTCTTGTAAAAGCCATAGCTCTGTAATCTTTGCACAAAACTGGATATAATTTTTCGGTAAATTCCCTATTACACGTACATGTGCTTTTAAGGTTATGTTGGAAATTCAGGTCCAATATTGAGGGAGTTACTGTCCTGTTCTAATGAATATTTAATCTCCGCTACATTCAAAATATTTAAAAGTTTGGTCAGGAACCATGATGCATAGTAAGCATATGCATATATACATACATAATAAGCAAACAATAAAGAAATACAATTGTCATGAATAAATAAAAGTATGGCAATTAAATTAGTTACTTAATTAATCAGTAGTTAGACAGGTAGATATTTACATTCCATCCTATGCTCCCGAAATCGACATACAGCGCCTGTCTTCGGCATGCCTGACGCGCTTTCTGCTGGCCAGCTGATTTTCTAGCTGCAAAGTAGAATATCAGGACATAGGGAGTCCTCGTGAAATAATGCTGATAATAATAATGATGATGCTAATACTAAGAAATGATCAAACAAGTTAAAAATGGAACAATAAGCAACCAAACATCGCATTTCATTAGCGATGCTACAGAAGGCGACTGAGACTACATAAGTCTATAAATTTAAGAGCTGGTTATAACTGATTCTCAATCAGAGATCACAACTGATTTCGCGGTCACAACATCAGAGACAATCCGTTCGATTAATAGCGCTTTTCATGCTGTTATTAACTTTGTATGTATTTCATGGGTTTAGATGAACAGCAAATTTTGTGCTTCGTTTAAATAGACAAAATAATCCCTTCTAGGTACCAACTAAAACTCAAATGGGACGTGTCAGTGTACGCACAGTAGTGCTATGCAGTGATACCGATCCAATTAAAATGGCCGTAGGCTCAAGCCTATTATTGCGCACAGTCAAACTATATATTGGCCTCGTCCAATAAATTACATTATTTCAGTTAAACCAGTGACAAAGATTCTTTAAAAGTGCTGTGTTTAGCTTACCAACACGTAATGACCGTTTATAGCTCACAAACTAAGCTAACTGACTGTGAACTAACAACAAACTTTACTTGTATGATGGTAAATAATAAACCCAAGCTCATTTACCTGTTATCTGAAAAGAAAGAAAAGCATCTTTATGATTCATGAATATCGTTCTCGCGATATGGAGGAACTTAATTGAGGTTAGGATCACCATAAATTGATAAAATTGTTTTCTCACAATGACCTTTTTGATAGGAATTTAATTTAGCGTGGGACCAGTTGTAATGATAAATTGATAACCTATTCCTTATTGAAGTACATTTTTCCCTCTGCAACTTCGTGATAAATGCAGTAATATTATAATCATCAAAGGAAACTGTTCCCTATAACAGTTACATGTGTTCAACCGGATGGCTGGATATCAGCAGTATAAAAATAATTGAAACATCTGATTAAAGCTAGTTTCCATTCTGCAGAAGCAAGGTACTAGGCTTAACAGATTTTGAGCATGTAACCTTGTGCTGCGGTAGAGGTAGATGTGCTCGGTTTGACAAAATTGGGAAAGTTGTGATATTTCAAGACAAACTTTAGTATAAAACCTTCATATTTGTCTTCTTTAATTTTAAAACTAATGCAACTATTTGTTCTTACTTTATTCAAGTAAGTAGTTTTAAACAAACCATGCATGTGATAAAATTTACGATAGAGGTTTGGGGAAACGTGATTTTATAAACAGAAGCAAATATATAAAAATGTGGTGCCCTCAAAAGCAAGATACCAGCCTTAACAGATAGTGAGTATGTAACGTCATGCTGTGGCAGGCTGCGAACAAGCGGTTGTGCCAGTTTGACACAATAGGGACAAACACAATATTGTTTAGGCAGTAAAATGGTGTATACTGTTCTTGTTTAATCTTTAATTAATACAACTATTTGTTTTTACCTAATAAACGTACAACAGTCTAAGTATACATGCATTGTATCGAATTTACTATAGAGTTTTGAGGACACGTGTTATAAATAGCCGACAGAAAAGAGTGCATTATACAACATTTTATTAAAACCTAGTGTGTTTAGCAATTGTCACAAACATATAAAACGTAGTCATAAAATTACAAACATTTAACACTAAATAACTGATAACACGAGTGAGAAAGATGGATTGTTTTCACATGGACCGTAATGTTAACGTTTAACCACATTTGGAATCTTTCTTGGGATAATCCCTAATACACGGTTACCTTCCTTGCTCAATCTATAAAAGATGAACATTTTAAAACGGTGCAGATGATAATCTGTGAGGACCGAACAGATAGCGATCGCGTGTCATTGTTTCGTTAACATTATTAACAAAATAGAAGAGAATGGAACATAGACAAAAACCAAAACCAAACTCACTTTTGTATAAAAACTATATATATTTCTATCATGAACCTTAAGGAGTTGCAAATCATATGCTACCCGTACTTGCTTATCTCAGTGTAGTTATCTCAGTCCCGTCGTCTTAGTCATTGTGTCCTCGAGCAAGGAACTATTTTTAAAAGAAGAAACCCCTGTCGTCCTCTCCCGTGCCTGACGGGGTTCTTATAAAATCAAACAACAAGAAGAAGAGATGTATAAGAAATTCGTTCATAAAGGCTGCTTAAGGTCTCTCTAATTTTGATAACACACCAAAATACAAAAAATATGTTGAGAGAGACTCACACACACACACACACACACACACACACACACACACACACGAAGCTGAGCTATTTGAATTTATGCTATAAACTGTACACAACACGCTAGTTTTATCCTATCTGTAACTTAGTAACTGTTCAGATCAGCGTCAGTAAATGTAGGTAAAAGTGTATAATTAGTTTAGAATAATATATACAAAGCGAATTAGGTACTTGCTGGAAGATTTCATGATGCTGATCTGAGCATTTACTGAGCAACATATATCGTAAAATTTGCGATGCTGTATAGAACGGAATGTAACGGAAAATAATGTTCAAGACACACAGGTAAAGCACATCATTCGGTAATAAAATCAAACCCTCTCAAGAGCATCCTCAAAGCCGGCAAAAGACAGAAATATGTTATGTCACACACGCGTTTCTTTTAAAATTGTCAAAAAATCCCAACGAACACCAGTTAAATCAAACGTCATGAACAAATAATAATTACTTTATTTGCCAATCAGAGTGGCTCATTCATCAGTCACACACTATTCCACAGACAGATTTCAATGCAGGGTGCCAGTGTACCAGTAATACGAACACTGCCAGTACAGAAAATATAAATTTCTAGGAAATACCACGAATCAGAAATCTACTCACAGTCATTGCACACTTTGCTTGAGATGTGTACTTTATCCTATTTTCGGCTACATAAGAATTTGTTCCACGTTAGAACCGATCAAAGTTAAAGTTATCCTTATAAAAGATAATAATTATTTGTTGCAATGTTTGTATGAAGTCAAATCGATAAAAGTTTTTAATGCAGAAATAATATCAAATAATTGTGTGTTCCTATTTTCTCATGCGTAGAACTTGTGTACCTAGAGTCGACTGAACACCCGATTGCCCTCATTAACATATTCGTATTAAAACTCGTTTAAAATTGCAAAACTTACAATACGTAACGATTATCACAATTTGTTACTTTTTGTTTCTATTCTAACAGGTGCACAAATAATGATGTTTTAATTAGATAACTATTAAGATTTTCACAATAGAGAACAAAACCGGATGACATTTTTATAGTGTGAGAAGCAATAATAATACCTGATAAAAAATTTTTGTTTTAATCTGCTAACTCTATTGCAATAATGCATGTTTAGTTTGATTTAAATGGGAAAAATAGGTGACAAAAAATTTGTCAATGTTTGTACCAAGACAATAAAATTCCAGTCAAGGGATACGTCAATTCTCTCCACACAATGACTCACTTAGCAGGGCCTCGTAGGGAGACAAATTATGTAACCTATTGACTGGGATCTCCTTCTTTCAGTACCTATCCCAAATTTTATGTTAACCTTGGCTGCTTTTGTGTTATTTTTTCCAGTTGATGTCATTTGCTGAAAGATGATTCACTGCTTAAAGCCCTGAATATTCCGTATGATTGTGGTATAAGATGGTGATATTGTTTATATTAGACGGGTGTAATGATCTAATCAACCTGTCTTATAAAAATACTGGGCTGAGATGTGTACATATGCCAGATGGCTGTTCACAGCCATATGTATGTAGATTAGTCCCAGCTGAAGTGGGTATCACATTTACATTTAAGGCCTTTTAAATATATTACCAAGATTAACTACTAGAACCAATATTAGCAAGAACAGTAGGCAAAGATGAGATAAGAAATGGCTACTGTGCCGGAGTAACTATAATGTGATGAACTGTTACAAAGTTATAAAGCACACAGGGAATGAAAGAAAGAGAGATATGAATAAAACTAGCAAGAGCTGTAACCTCCTGATCCCTTTCCTGCTGGTGACACGTTTTGAGCTTCTCGTGCTGAAAGCCTAGGTCACGGGTGCTCTTCAGCTGTCATGTTAAAAATGACAATCATGAACGGTTGTTTGTTTTCAGGACCTTCATTTCCTACAATTTCAGACTTGACGGGATCAGTCTCTTGACCTGTAATGAATTAAACACAAGATAAAGGCTCAATGCAGGCTAACTGTTTTGTTATATATATATATATATATATATATATATATATATATATATTACATATATATATATATATATATATATATATATATATGTATATATATATATATATATATATATATATATATATATATATATATATATATATAATTCTGTGTGCTAAGCTGGTCAAAGAATCTCCCGAGCTAAGTGGACTAGCAACCTGAAATTGCTACTATTCCTGTCAATAAGGTGCTACTCGTCATAATTTAAGAAGACAAAATGTAACGATCGACTCATTGGTAAATGCAGGTAGACACGAATATAAAACAGTAACGTAATGTATATAATGAAAGATAGAAAACATAAAATTAAACATTTTTTTCATTTGTCAAATTTATTGCACTGATAAAACAAACGTATGCAAAATAACATGGCCTCTGTCAAAAATATTGATTAAAGTCCAGCTTGTTCAGAGGCATAAACAGCTCATGTAGTGGATGGGTATCCAAGTCTATTGCTGTCGTTGATGTCCAGTCTGAATCATAGTCAGAAAAAGTGTTAGCATTTGCATCCATTAACATGTCGTTCATGATGGCATCAGAGATGAATCCAGCCTTCAAAGATGAGATGTCTGTTAGATTTAGTTTGCAGAAAGATGAGTTCCAGTAGTGCCGGAACTGGAACTAGACCAAATGCGTCAACATTGTCAAAATGCAGCTGAACAGTTAACAGCATGACGATAGTCTTAGCTTGTATCATGTTTCGATATTCGAAAAGAATTTTGTATTCCAACATTATTTACATTTGTTAGTTTCGCATTCCTTTTAAAGATTTAGTTTTTCTTTGACTGTGCTTAGATTACGAGCCTCTGGTGACTTACATGCATCCAAATAACTCATATGGTGGCCTTGAAAATCAGAAGTAGTATGTGACATCAGAGCTTGCACAGACGAAAACGTGTTTTAATGTGGAGCTACAAGCACTTATTGAACTCAAACAAAACGTGAATTATTTAACGATTCGTATGACCCTAATTCACGAGAGTGTCATCAGAAACGATTCACTTAGCTTCTATTTCTGTTAAATATCAAAAGATATACAATCTGTTGCTTACACTTACATGGTATATCTAAACATTAGACGGGCAAGACGAATGAATGTTTATGCATTTTTGACACTGCCTATAGTGACTATATATATATATATATATATATATATATATATATATATATATATATATATATATATATATATGCCATGTACCAAAATGTTAAGTATTATTTAAGACTGAAGTGGCTACCAAACTTCACGAAGAAAAGATCTAGAAATAAGAAAAGGCACTGAAAGATGACGAATTTTAAAACGCATGCCTGTGCTGACATTTTTGTTTTCCGTTAAATTTTGATATAACTAAAGTACCTTGTTCATCTTTTTTCTTAGCAATTATTGCTATTGTATTGATTATTTATATGTAATACTTGTCCATAACCAATGGGATGAAAGGGTACCTAGAAGTGTTTTGCAGGTTTAAAAATTAAAAGTATTTATGAATTATCTTAATTGGTTCTAAATTGGTTTGCATCATGTATCCCTTTAGAAGAAAGATAATAAGTCAGGCCCTTAATACAACTAAACCTCACCATTTCTCACATTTGTCATTCGCATATACATCCCCAGGTGTTCTGTCCGGTACACATTCCAATAACTTGCAGCATTAGTGATCAGTATGCTGAGCCACCCTTCATAGTCTTCGGACACCGTCAAGTTTGCTTCCGGTTGAAGAATCCTGTCTCTGAAAGACACAATTGCTTGAGCAATTCAGGGCCTGATCCAGTCAAGCGTTGGGGTAAGATGGTGCGCCACCCCGCCCCACAGATCCGGCGATTCAATTTGTAGCCTTCTAGTCATATATGTACATTAACCGTGCATCTTTCTGTAGATAAATCTATAATAATATTATTTTTTATCTCTTTAGTTCGTGTGTACAGATATTAACAGATGTATGTATTGACATACATATATACCTGCATAAACATATGTATCTTTGTTTCATAATTAATTACTGAACAAATATCAGTGTCCGTTTCAAATTTTTCCAACATCTAAATTTTCTGCCATTTCCAAAAAGTGCTATTATGAAGAATAAAATTCTTGTTGTTTATAAAATTTGATTTTTTTAAATGAAAGCCACAAAATTAGTAATGCATTAATTAATTATACTTTTGAATTGTATAAATGGTCCGTGCAATATTCATCCTAATCCAGCTAAATTTCTAATTCCAAATACTATGGTACATTGTGTTAAATTTAATTTAATATCACATTTGATTCTACAAACTGGAAAAAAAAAAATTATCAAAGCTTTTTATGCCAAATGATATTAGATAGTAAATGAAATGGTATATTCGGATTTATTAGAAACTACATAGCAATGATACATACAGCTTTACTTAAGCTTTATATTATGAGTATAGGGAATAGTATTGCAAATTATTAAATCCCATGTCTTCTACTTGTGATCAATTTTGCCTTAAAATATAATTATATTGAGTTTCCATCTGAACAGGAAGTCTTTTCGTTTCCCTCATATATGACATGATTTTGCAATTATGTCCTGCTTCCCTACAGAAAATGTCGATAGATCCTTTTTTCCGTGTACAACATACAGCATTCGCTGTAAAAATGGGGGTATTTTAAAAGTCGCTAATACAGCAAATAGCATTTATTGTAATAAATACAAGACAACACATTCACGTGAGTCTATCTTCACACTTCTTTTGTTAGTTTGGCTTCACAATCGTATGGTTTATAGATATGCATATGATCCAATCATCTAAGACACATTACTAATTGTATTATATACTTAATTGTTAAGTATAGAGTCTTATTGGCTAAATAGTTTTCATATTTATCTTCATTCCTATATTTTCAGATTTGTGAAATATGTCCTGATACGAAAATATACGATTTTACAGCATGCTATGCGATGCTTGATGGTGTGTGACCACAGCAGTTCTGTATGCAACAAAAAAAACCCCGAGTATTTCGTGAGCTTGAACAAATAATACACTGGCTTAAATCGCAGACACGGAAATTAATCTCTGTTAAATAAATTGGACTCGACGCCGTTCGCATCTCTGTGTAGTTGTATCCCCTTATTTCCATGTTAACAACAATAAACCTGTTTAGATGCATCGCTGCAGCGAAATAGCTTTATTTTCAGATGGGGTCAAAATTATTTATGCAATGACAAAAAATTAATTTTGAGTAACAGTTTAGTTCAACCAAATCCTACCACTTCACATAACCAGACAGATAATTTAAAAAAATAATAACTGCTTTAAACGTAACCGTAAAAACAAGTGAACTACGCCCTAGGTTGTATGTCATAAAACAACAAATACTCAGAGTTGAATAGTTTTTATTGCATAACTTCTTCACTGGCTATGCGTCATCTCTCCACTTCATGCAACACAGTTATTTTTGAACTTGCGACAAACTTGTTACAAGTCGAACAACTTGCACCATGAGCTTTTCACTGATGATAGATGGACCAGTTGTTGAATGTACTTACTGTATATGCATATGTATGTATGTATGTATGTATGTATGTATGTATGTATGTATGTATGCTTTGTATGTATGCATGTATGTATATCTGTCTCTCCGTATATATGTCTCTCAGTATGTATGTATGTATGTATGTATGTATGCATGTATGTATGTATGTATGTCGGTTTTGTTTCTTAATACAGACTTTTGTCTCTGTGTTTATTCCAAGGCATCACTAAACAGTCATCTAAGCAACATGAAATGTAGATAACCCTTGTTTCTTCCTAAAATTAATACATTACTTAGAAATATTAAGCCCTATATTTAAAACGTACACTGTGTCATTCCCTCGCTCAATTCGGAAGACCTCTATCAGGTACATGGATTCAGTTCGCACTCTAGACGGTTCTTTGTAAAGTTTTAGCTTAGCTCTGCAGTAGTTACAATCGCATCTGATGAGACATCGCTGAAGTTGAAGTAGAACAAAAGGCCACTCTCTTCTCCTTGGCGTTGTAGCTGAACTGTTGAAAAATGATCACTTTGGTGTTGATTTAAAACATGAACGAAAAATATTATAGGTACAGGTTTATTTATCCGACGTAATTAACAATGAATGGAAACGGAGAGTATGACATCCGGTCAGTTTTGTTTGACTTAATTTACTGTCAAACGCATTTAGAAGGAGAAAGACTATGATAGGATGAAAAGGTGGAGAAAGGTAAGTTAGAATGACCTCCACAATAGCAAATGTCTCTGATTATATTTGTTTATCTGCCCTTCATTTTGTCTGTCTTTGTGTCTTTGTGCGTTCACGACCTCGAGAGCGCAGTGACAGCTCACATATTACCTAGCTAAAACCTAGCACATTCAAGAAAAATATGTAGTGCAATTTGTCAGTTGATAAACAAGAAAAAAAAACGTCACAAGCATTTACAATTTGTACGTTATTGTTTTGAGCAACTCATTAGCATAGAAAGATAATAATATAGAGATGTGTTTCTGAAGTTCTAAAAATTAATAATGTAGTTTTAGGTCGCATAACATATTACAGAAACCTTAATCATTTCAAGCACAACTCTTGTTTAGAATTTTGAAATTCTTTCCAGTCCATTCTTAATTAAGGAAACCGTCAAATGTTTTTAAGTTTCTAAGCCCCATGTTCGGCCAGTTCAAAAGGCTAAAATATCGTTCTAAGTAAACTACATTTTGCCAAGCAAAAGTAACAAACTCCAAATAACCTTTGTCCAGCGTCAAACATTAGTCATGGGAAAACATAAAAAATTAAAATGAAATAAAGTTATAATTTATCTTTCTTGCTTTTTGATATTGATGAGATAATGCTGCTGTTCTTGATTATATAGCTATAGTTAAAACTAGTATTTAAAAGTAAATGATTTTGTATTTGACAATTAAGACGTTAACAAGAAGAGTGCAAAGATCATGTCCTTCAACTCATTTAGTCACTCAGACTAACAAAGCCATTGCACGTGTCCTTCTTCTAATTTAACAATCCAATTAACAGAGCCATTGCACGTGTCCTTCTTCTAATTTAACATTCCAATTAACAAAGCTATTGCACGTGTCCTTCTTCTAATTTAACAATCCAATTAACAGAGCCATTTCACAGCAAATCAAAGGGGCAACTTGAGCTTCAATGAAACTGTCAGCAGTCTACTACAGATGTAAATATTGCAAAATTGAAATAGTGGATGGGTATTTCTCGCAACTTTGTATTCAGTGTCTCTGTCCATTGCATCAGATACATTGCGTATGGGATGGAGCATAGCAGGGAAATTACAATAACTTTCACGGTCTACATATTATTCCAAATTATGCGGTTTAAAGCAGTCTAATCCTCAAATCATATCTCAGCGCTCCGTAATGCAATACGATATTAGTATATTTTTCTAAGTTCATGTAAACACACTGGATGTATTTGTTGTTTGACGAAACTGCAGCAGATCAAGTTCTACTATGTTCGTGTTATACATGACTTCATACAAATATCGTTGATCCAGAAATGTTAATGAATCACTATGTGATTCTCTTGAATGACATTGTTGCGTTGAATGAGGCAAACATAATGTAGGCCTTTTAACAAACCTGGCAGATAAGTAATGAAAGTCGTTAAAATTTTAAATTCGGTGAAGGCCAAATCCCAATATATCGAACCATTTTACGCACGCACACGCACGCACACACACACACACACACACACACACATTTGGGAAATCTAAAGACTAGCTGGAATTTTGTTTTGTTTCATTTTATTTACCTCTCAAGTGCAATCAATAAATACAAATTATCATGCCCATCTAGACTCACCAAGGTAGCTGACCCAAGGTGTTAGGTTTCGAACATCACTCTATCAGTCATAAGTCCTGCACTCTAACTGATGGATTCATAGGAGTTTGTTCAAACTGTGCCAAAGAATATAACAAATCTCTTCGACTTAACTGATTTGACTTTCATCGTTCTCGAATTTCATGCTATCTGGTATCTAATTCGAGCGTTTTTCAAGATAATTAACATAATTATCGATGTTAACGTACAATTTGACAACTACGCTAGTATATATATCTTTCCTACTTTAGCGTCATCATATTCCTGCATGATTTTTTTGGTTCACAAATCTCATACTTCGCCAGGAATTAAACTTTTAATTCAATACCTTGATTAATGTTGCAGTAAAATTGTTTCCTTTCATAGCTAAGTATTGCCTTACCCCTAATCGAGTGTGTGTATATACAAATGATTCCGTAACTGATTGTCTAAAGGTGAGTCTACAATTTGTAACTGGAATAGATCAAATAGAGAACGGAAGTCATGTGCAAATGGAAAGTTGCATTTGCAATTCTCTTGGCTTTTTAACAATGGAATTTAATATGCTACGACTTCACGAGCGTAGTAATTGCAAAATTGTTTAATCAGAAGTACTTAACATTGTTCATTCGATACCGATTAAATATTCGTGCCATCTTTTAATGGTATCATACGTCATAATCGTTTTATATTACCTGTAATGAATCATTAATTGTCCTTGATAAGTGTAGGTATAGAACTTGAGTAAAGTATGTTTATTGATGGGGATACACGAGTTAACAACGTTGTCCTATACATTGTACTAAGATCCAGCATATGTTCTATCCTAACACCAATTTATTGTCGCAACTTTAGCAACCTTATGTAGGCAATGACATTCCTAATATGCCTTATTATTAGGTCAATGTCATTTAAACACATGTGACCGACAGATATTTTTATATCTTCCCATTCTTCTTGACGTATTTCACTATTAGGACGTATGTCAAACAACTGTGATGTTACTTACCTTGATTGACGAAGCTTAAAATGAGGTCATTAACTTTGATTTCATAGATACCAGTTACAAAGGTACTATTAGGTGCCAAATAATTTCTTCTTGGTTCCACCCCAGGTCTTCCATTGCCATAACTGCTTCTCATTTTGTCATAAAACCCCAGCATAAAAAGTCTAGCCAAATTTTCATCGACATTGTTCTTAATGGGGCTCAGCATTCTTTGCTCCATAATGTTTGTTGCCGTCTGTAGTATTTACCGTTCAGAGATCGTCTTTTGCAAATTTTTTTGAACTGACGATTCTGAACAAATTACTTTATACAAGTTTATACTAAGGAGAATTGTCCACGATAGAGATCTCACTGAGCCCATATTACAGATAGATCTTAAACGAAACAATTCCGAAAAATGTACACCGCACATGTGTCTCCAGTGTCCGGAGGTGCATTAACTTCAGTTTATACAGAAGTTGTAAAACGTTGATGATCCGTGAAATGCCACAAGGCACGGATTAGTTAATTTACATGGAGGAGGAGTTTCATTTTATTTTGAAGCAGGATATTGACCTCAAAATCATTCCGTCAGCAAATATAATGAGTACGATTTGACCTGAGCGGGTGTTGAACCTGACCATATACCTAAAACTATCTGGCTTCTGCCCTAAAAAAAATCTCATCCCTGCTTCTGGAAATCTTTAGGGCTAAATATATATCTTAAAGGGATCATTTGTAATGTTGCAGCTCTATGGAGGATTTTCTTATGCTTAATGTGCACTAATTCTTCAGCTGACAAGCAATTATTTAATTTCAGAAATTTGTTCGTGTGCAAATTTTAAGCTGGCAAAGTGTAGAGCCAGCACGGTTCTCTTGCGTGTACAAACTCTAAACTGGGAGACAGTAGAGCGGTCTCATTACCTCCTGCGTGTGCCGATTCTAAACTAGCAAACAGTAGGGAAATCTCCTTAGCCCTAGAGTGTACTGTCAATAAGTTATTTTAAATAAAGTGCTCAGTTGAAAAAATTGACTTAAATTGTATGAAATTAATGCCAAATGTGCCCGATGTTCAAACGATTAAACCATTTCCTTATGCGTTGACCCTGCTTAACATCGTTTAATCATTCATATATCCACTTCTTTCGTTTTCTGTTTTCATACATAGAGGTAGTATGTGGAAGTATATATATATATATATATATATATATATATATATATATAGAGAGAGAGAGAGAGAGAGAGAGAGAGAGAGAGAGAGAGAGATCTTTTGATCTACCTCATGTATTCATGGAAGATTACCGCCATAATTGTACACATATATTGTCTATTAATATATGCTGTATATTCAATTCTTCGTTTTTCTATTTCGCATATGACACTTGTGTAGGATATAAATTGTAAACTGCATCTTAGCATATGTCAAGATTTCTTTGATAATTGAAATGCGTGGTAATGAAGTACTGCAGTTTGGCATTTTCAGATTCCATGTGCATATTTGCAACATTGCACACGTCAAACGTCTAAATTGTAACAGTCCGTTTATATGTCTCGTCATTGCATTGTGACAATTAATTTGATTTCATGGCAATCACCATCACGGCAAAATTAAATAACATCACGGAAGTAGCACAGTTAGGTTGCAAGTAACATATTAGTACAATGGAAGAGGGAATATTGTAATCAACGCTATCTGTTGTCAGAATGGCAAATTACCATAATGACCCATATTAACAATTGCTTCACTCAAAGTATGGAACACCCCTATTTTGCTCACAAGCTTTGACTAATTTTCCGTATCAAGATTGATCGAGAAAGGGAGAGAGAGAAAAAACTTATTTTTCTAAAGAATTATTTATTTCTTGTAACATTATGATCTGTTTGTGCGTGTGTGTATGCGCGCGTGACGTTTACTGATATCTCGTAAATTTAAGTTTCGGTTTTGAATTCTTAAAAAAAATATATTTAATAAAATGCGTAGGGATCTAATAGCGATCTAATGACGTTACACAGAGAGCCTACTCGGACATTGAGAGTCCTTTAAAGAAATTGAATAGTTCTGTTTCATTATTTTCTGTTAATTTTGTTTGTTTATTTTAATTGTGGCATTTCAAGTTAACCATAATTATAACGGAAACATGTTGTTTTTGGTTAGCTTTTACATTGAGACAAGTTGCCATATCTATCATCAAGATCCTTTTGCTCCCATCGCCCGTTTCTTTACAATCACTAAGTCCAAGCTACTTTTTGTTGCTTTTGTATGGAACACATTGCTGTTGTGAATTAGTCACAAAAAAATCTTTCCCCGCTTATAAGGGGATGCATGCGTAATCTAGTTTGACTAGTGTTCAGTTTGCCACATAACAAAGTGTTAACAAGTCAATAAAGAGTCTTCACTTGAACTTTTCAATAAATTTCTTGCTAATTATAAAATACCGTACCGGCGCTTGGAAATTAATGTGGAATATAAACTAAGCGAAATGATGAACCAAAAAGAGGTAATTAAAATATTTTAATATATTTACAACTGATCAAAGTCATTATTCTGCTCTAGTACCACCAACAATCAACAATAAACTCTCTCTCTCTCTCTCTCTCTCTCTCTCTCTCTCTCTCTCACACACACACACACACACACACACACACACACACACACACACACACACACACACACACACCCTTTGGTCGGTTTGACTTAACTTTTACCATCATTCATAAGTCCAGAGATATCGTGGGATGACACAAATGAAAATCCTCCTCTAAGTTCGTCATTTCATAGATATTAGCCCGTATCTTGCTACGATGGTCCAGAGAGACAGAGACAGAGAGGGGGGTCTTTGGACAGTTTCATATTTAACTAATAATAATCGATTTTAAGAAAATTATAGTATGTTTAAGAAACAACGACAAAACATAACATTAAATACATTACAGTGTGTGTACCCAGTAACCGAGGTATTTACTGTATAATGTCGACCTGGTTTGCAACTTTATATCATTGACAAACACTGTAGATAAATCCCAAGGAAAGTGCACACGTATCGTTACGACGAACCATATTCTTGTAGGTTACTTGGTGTAATTTCTGTTTCAAGGTTTCAATCCAGCCCAAATTCATTTTCTCTCTCACTAAACATTTCCGCGTAGTTTGTCCATTATGCATGAGAGTTGAGGGGGAACAAATATCAGCAAGGACTGTGATGATGAAAATGTGTACCATATTAAATTCATTTAGAAAACGAGGATTCTTAATACTTTTTATCGTTATTTTCATACGTCACTAATGATTAATATGCGGAAATTCATCATTGATCTAAAATCAACTGCATACGGTCGCTAGAATGTTTATATATGCGTATTATTGCGCCATGGGTGGATCACAATTTGATATACCATTAGTATTGGTATATCAAATTGCTTTATACCAACACTTTAAATGCCATGTTAGTTTTAATGTATGTGATATATATATATATATATATATATATATATATATATATATATATATATATATATATATATATATATATACACACACACACACACACATGGCCTCAGAGTAACTGACATGTATGCTATTTTATTATCAAGGTATATCAGATACATGATGAATGTTCAGATATTTAATATACATTTGTAAAAGTCAAGGATGTGCATATTTTCTGTACATCTGCCTATCATCCATAATAATATACATACATATAAATCATCATCATCATCATCATCATCAGCAATCGCTTAAACCAAGAGGTCGTTGGGGCACCACAGTTGACTTTACATCCAATTCTCTCCATCTTTCCCTATTCTCTACTGCCCTTTAGGAATCTACAAATACCATGCCTGTCCACTCCATAACGACTATTTTTCTGTCTGCCTCTTCTTCTGCACCCTGGGACTGTGCCTTGCATGATTGTTTTTGCCAGTCCAGATGATCTTGAGACATGACCGTACCACTTCAGTTTGCGATTTTTTACAGTGGCTCGCTGGATTCTGTTGTAGACTTCTTCTTTGGTTACATGGTCAAACGTATGAGATGCTCAAGATCATGCGGTAGCATCTTATTTCGAAGTCTTTGAATCCTTCTTTGTAGGTCTGATGTGAGCGTCCATGTTTCACAAGCATAGAGAAAGATGGATATGGCAATCGAGCGCATCAGCCTTAATTTGCAACCAAAAGCAATGTTGGTATCTTTCCATATTGGTCTCAACCCTGTTATTGCTGCTGTTGTCTGGGCCATCCTGCAAATTAGTTCTGGATTGGAGCCCTCATCTGTGGTAATTGATCCCAAATACTTAAAGCTTGCGACTCTTTCCAGCTACTGTCCACTGACCTTTATTTTTCTACTGATGCCATTGGTGTTGTTTGTCATCAGTTTGTTTTTTTCGGCGCTAATCTCCATACCGTATTCTGTAGAGGTTGTGCCGAGGAGCTCAACCAAGTCAGCCAGTTCTTTCTCATCTCCTGCTAAACCATCAATATCATCTGCGAAGCGAAGGTTGGTGATTGTTCTTCCTCCGATGCTGACAGTGCTCTTGTTATCATGCAAGGCATCCTCCATGATCCCTTCCGCAAAATGTTGAAGAGTGTAGGTTACAGTATACATCCCTGTCTGACTCCAACTGTTGTTCGAAACCAATCTCCTCTGCTGCCATGTGATGAGCACAGCACTGGTGGCTTTGTCATAGAGGTACTCAACAACCTGCTCCAGGTTTGAGCTGATGTTGTACTTCCTCATAGTTACCCATAAGGTTGCATGCCATACCCTATCAAAAGCCTTTTTGAAATCTATACAGATATGGTGTAGATTTTGGTGACGCCAGAGGTATTTCTCGCAAAGGAGTCTGCGATTGAGGATTTGTTATGCGATGCTCCTTCCTGCTCGAAAGCCTGCATTGCACTTCAGCAATACTTTTCTATGCTTGAGGCTTTTGTCTGTTGAGAATTACCTTCAGCATGACTATGTTTGTGTTGCTGTTCAGACTGATGGTTCTGTGGTTTTGACATAATTATAGGTTTCCTTTCTTGGGAAGCACGATGACAAAAGACTGAGACCATTCTGTTGGCCATTCTCCTGTCTACCATATCTCGTTGCAGTTTATTATTAGGACTGTGACTTTAACTTCTCCTCTTGCGTTAATGAGATCTGCCGATATGTTGTCAATGCCAGCTGTCTTTCCTTTCTTTTGTGACCTAACTGCAGCTTCTACGTCCTCACGAAGAATTGGTTTTTCATCAAGATGTTCTGCTGGAGGACAAAATAGCACGCCTGGGTCTCCTTGGATCTTATGATTGTACAATTCTGACCAGTATTTGTCCATCGCTTGAGGATCTCTTGATCTTATGTGAGGCATTTTCCTGATTTGCCTTGGATGGTGGTAGTTTTCCTTTGTTTATGGGTTGTAAGATCTTTCACCAGTTGACATGCCAATTTGCTCTCATTTCTACTCATCCTGTCTTCGATTTTCCGGCATTGTCTTTCTGTCTAGGATTTCTTTCCTTTTGTCATGGTTTTCCTGATCATGTTGTTTATCTCTCTGTATTTTCTTGCCCCTTCATGATCTCTTTTTCCCTCTTTGAGTTCTCTTCTTTTGCCGCATAGTTCAAGAAAATCTGTTGTGACTCAAGGTTTCTTTGTTCGACGATATTTGCCAATGATTTCACTAGCTGTGCTAGTCACAGCTGTGTTGAATGTAGTTGTTAAGGACTCTAGGTCGGTGTCTTGGCTGTCCAGGGTTATCAAAGGTGCAAATTTACATCCTATCATTGCTTAGATGGCATCTGCGACGTTTGGATCTTTCAATTTTTCAAGGTCAGATCTGATTCTTGGTTGGGTAGACTTTTTGACAATTTTCAGGTGGAGGCGAAACGTTGTCATTATTAAGGCATGGTCACTTCCAATATCTGCTCCTGGAAAACTTCATATTCTGGCCATATTCAGTCCTGTGCAGAATCTTTTCTTCACCAAGATGTAGTCAATCTTGTTGTGATGTTGTCCATTTGGACTGTGCCAGGTCCATCTTCTAGATTGTTTGTGACGGCCGAATGTGTTGGCTAGTACAAGAGTTGTAGACAGCAAACTTCTACAGCCTGGGGCCTCTTTAATTTGTTTCTGCATTACAGAAGGGTCTTCAGGTGCTTTGCCAGTTTGTCTGTGAATCAACTCCCACCATTGCATTTCAGTCTCCTCGTACAAACAGAATGTCTTTCATGTGTGAGTTGTCAATGACATGATGCAGATGGTCATACAAATTCTTTAGTTCATTGTCATCGTCGTTAGATGAAGATGCATAGGCCTGTATGGTTTTGATGTTGAAGGGAGTCGCCCTCAGGCGGATGGTAAAGAGCCTGCTTGAGACTGGACAGCAACCCATAATGCTGTTCACAATGCCATTGTGGACAAGAAATCCAAAGCCATGATTGCATTTGTCCCCTCTTCCGCTGAAATTGAGCTTATACGCTTTATCTGTTGTTATTTCTCCAAAGATTTTCCAGAGCACTTCGCAGAGACCAATAATGTTCCAGCTGTACCTCCCCAGCTCATTTGGACGTCCTTTCGACTTCCCCACAACCCTCAGTTTTTTAACGTTCTATGAACCGATGATGATGTTATCTCTCCCACGGATCTTGTCAGTGAGGCACCAGTAGAATACTTGTCACCCCCATCCTGGTGTGCAGTGGAAGGCGCGGTCATTGTTGACCCGGGCTTCTACCGATCCGGTATGGAAGAATTGTTATTTGTCTTTATGTGGTGTGTTATGGGCATGATACAGCCTGGCGGAACCTATACCTCTCCAGACTGGATGACCACAACCGAAATCCACTGATATAATGTAGCACGCCCTGGCCCTGACCACATGGTAGTTGAGGTCAACTTGGAGCCATTCCTCCCTGGCCGTTGACTTCCTCAAGGAATACTGCATCCCAGTGATGCTCTGCTACCATCACACTATTTTACCCATGTTTGGGAGACTCGTGCGGGCGGCAACTTCTTATTTCATCCCGTACGGATCCATTAGACACGTACCACTGCCCATAAGCAAAGGCTTATCTCATCCTAATTTCATACACATATACATCGAATAACCACAATATGTAAAGACGAGAGAGAGAGAGAGAGAGAGAGAGAGAGAGAGAGAGAGAGAGAGAGAGAGAGAGAGAGAGAGAGAGAGAGAGAGAGAGAGAGAGAGAGAGAGAGAGAGAGAGAAGATGTGTGAATAGTAATAGGGGGCGATATTGCTCCAGGCGGACCGTAATGTTAAAAACAGGCCCCGGCACTATGGTCCCAAAATTTATAGGCCCAAATGGCACAGGTCCCTGCACTATAGCCCCAAGATTGAGGATGGGGTCAATAGGAATGGAACAGGTGGTATGACGTCACGGTACTGGAGATTGGTAACAATGTGGCAAGTGGCTGACCTGAATACGCGCGGCTACCCTAAGTAAAGACAAATACAATAGAGAGACAGAGACATATACAACACATATAGACACACATATAGGCAAGAAAGAATAAATCTTCTCGAGGCATACGAAAGTGGCCCTGAAAAGAGCCTTTGGGTTCTTCTTCTATGTTGTACATTTCTTCCATCACGTTCTCACTTTCTCTATAATTCCTTTGTTCTTCTTCTTCATTTTCTTCTCTGGCGTCAGGATGTCCCAGAGCTCTAAATTTTTCCTGTACCTTGATCCAGGTATTGTTCAGCCTCTCAAACTCCTCTTTCTTCCTTTTGTTTTTCTTTGTCCTTTCTCTCTTTTGCCCATATCTCTTTAATCTTCTTCACTTCTCCTTCCAATACCTTTTTCATCACGTCCTCCGCTTTCTTTAACTGGTCTAAACCCCATCTGACAAAAGACCACTCTGTCAAATTAAATATCTCTTGCAGAAAGCACCTCACTTCGATGACAACATCAATGCTTTGCTTCAAGATGCCCACTCTCACATATTTAGGATGGATGAAGCCTCTTAACTTCTTTACTTCCTCCTCTATCATGCCTTGCAACAGATCGCTGGCTACTTTCAGGCTGATCGCAAAGTCTAGACTGCCTGAAAACCTCCATTTCTGTTGAAGTCTTTCCAACACATAGGATAGGATCCATCCACCTTCCAGTACCAACTGTGTTTTAACCCCTTAAACACGTTCATTTTGAAAGGTGTTGACAAGTAAACGCGGGTAGCCAGACTGACGAGCGCTCCGCTTTATATCCGTGGGGCACGGACGTGAAGGAAAACATCCCTTACACTCAGTTCACATATTATCTACTATCCATACAAACGGACAGGAACGCATATAACACACCATACTTACTATCAACACAAAAGGGAAGAGAAGAAAAAAATAAACACATAATCTACTATCAACACAAACGTACGGGAACGCATAAAACACGCCATACTTACTATCCACGCAAACGGGAAGAGGAGAAAAAACACACCATATCTACTATCCACACAAACGAACGGGAACGAATAAAACACACTATACTTACTGTCCACACAAACGTGAAGAGAAGAAAAAACACACTATCTGTACTATCCACACAAACGAACGCGAATGCATACAACACACCATATATACTATCCACACAGACGGGAAGAGAAGAAAAAACACACCATACCTACTATCCACACAAACGAACTCGAACGCATATAACACTCACTCTACTATCCACAAATACGGGAAGAGAAGAAAAAACACTCTAAACTATCCGCACAAACGGGAAGAGAAGAAAAACATACCATATCTACTATCCACACTAACGTACGCGAACTCAAAACACACACACACACACACACACACACACACAGACACATCAGTAAATGAGTGCGTGTTTATAGTCACACTACTCTACGTTCACACAAATTGGCAACTTCAATAGTCTATCTTTTCTAGAGATCTGATTAGCCCTGAGAAGGGCTGTTTTTTCTTCCAACTTCAGATGCACCTGGCTAATGGTGACACCTCTCAGGTCTGGCCCCACAGACACAACGAGTGCTCCAATCCTGCTCCCAATTCAATCTTACTTGTGGGAGTGCAGAGGGAGGTTGAGTGGCTTCACTATCCCACTCCTCTGTTTGTGGTATAGTGAACACTTGTTGTTCCCTCTGTCTTCTATGCCAGAGTCGAGGATGGTGTTGTGGCTGTGGTTGAGGTGGCAGTACTGGTTGTAGATGAACTCGTACTGGTTATGGAGACGTCCTCGCCACAGGCTTGACCTCGCACACAGATCTAAGAATGAGGTGAGGCAGGATCCCTCGCTTCGTTTCCTTCTCCTCTTCTTTCTGTTTATTCTCTTCCTCCTCTACTATACTGGCTTCTTCCGCAATATTATCCATAGCCAGTTCGTCCAGGAGGTGTCTGGCATACTCCAGGTGCATCTGAAGTTCTAAATATTTTCTGATTCAGCTCATCTTCTTCGAAGTTAACAGGTCAACGATGGGTGGCCAGACTGACGATCGCTGCGCATTATATCCGTGGAGCACAGACGTAAACAAAAACATCCCCTGACACCAAAACTTGCAATACCACTATTACTATTACATGGAACGCGCTGATTTAAAAGAAACACTGACGTTGAATTCTTTCTTGCAAACACAGACTTTTCTATTGGACAAGATACAGAAACGAAGTGTGGATTTTTACTGACAAAAGAAACGAAGTGCTTATAGACACACTTCTATTTTTTTTAAAACATAAACACACTAATTTTTGGCAATTTAATTATTATATCTTTTCTAGCTTATTAGGGTAGCCCTGAAAAGGGCTGTTTTTGTTGATGGGGGGGTGATGGCAATCTTTTACTGTCTAAGATTGCGTCCCCGTCTAGCGGCAGGCTTTCCTACACGATACGGTCTGCTTCTGCGGAAAGAGAAGGAGAACTCCTTGGTGTCCACACGGCAGTCAACAAAACATCCGTCTGGTTCCTGCTGCTGCTGTAGCTGCTGCTGCTGTTCTCTCTGCCTCTGAAGTCTGTACTTCTCTGTCCATTCTTCTTGTTCTTTCTTGATTTCCTCTCTGAAGACCTCTTCTACCAGGTCTTGGGCTATTGTTAACATCCTGGCATTCTCTATCTTTCAGGATTTGGTATCAGGTTTAGCCTGACACGATGTAAATTGACGTAAGCTTCCTTCAGCTTGGTTAGTCAGAAAGCCATGTTCATAGGTAGAGGAGTCAACCATGGATGACCAGACTGGAGACCGAACCGCTTTATATGGTTCAAACGCGGACGCGATAGAAAACATCCCTACTAGCGTTTTTGTTGAGTCGGAACACTATGATAGCTAATGTCATGGTGAGGGATAGAGAGAAGTCAAAGATCATATATTCAGGTATTTTTTTAAACAAACCCCAGACACCTTTTTTCAAAACACAACATTTTTTATTCAAACAAATAATTAACCATTAACAATTAACAATACTATTAAACAAACTTTTTTGACAAGGTTAACAACATTCTGAAATCATGTGAGATTTCCACTGATGGAAATCATGAGGCCATTGATGTACACTACGTTTCCTAGCTAAAGACAAAAGATAACCATAATGGTCACAAAACCAACTATCTACTTTCTCATCGTTTCTAGAAGAGTTACGATCAAAATAAGTCACTAAATGTTCTAAAGGATATCAAACATTGCGTTGATGAGGAAAATACACACAATATTGTCCACACACCATGGCATCTGTGACTTGCAATTTCACATTTTTTCTCATAAAGTTGGTGATGTCGTCTTCCATAGGGGGTAATCCATACGAATCAAACTACTCCACACAATCCTCTTTAGGGAAGTACACGGCGACACAGTGGGTTCCTGGGAGATGATTGTCGTCCGTGTTGATGACATAAGCTTGATGGTCTTTAGGTTTGCGATGAGGTAGTCTTGAAGTTTTCAATGAGGATCTTCATCTTTAGCACACAGAACAGGATTCCAAGAAGTAGTATACGAACTGTTGTTCAAAAGGTAATAAAGTTCCCAGGTATCCATTTTTGCTTTGTTGTTTTTTTCACAGGAAATGATAAGTCATCAGTTCAATTCTGACTTTTTGTTTGTAAATCTCTGTCAAGTAATCTTTTCTTTGCTACGTCTCCGTACTTTGGGCTAAGGGAACTTCGATGCAATAGATTTCCAGAGTAGACAATGGAGCGCAGGAATGCTCACGCAAGCCTTTATACCACTCATGCAACACTGCATCTTCCGAGGTGAGGCTCCAAGCATTGTCCAGATACTCATCCATGTTTCTTCTTGGCTCATCATCACACATTCATAGTGTTGAATTTGACTGGGATGATAGTTTTGACATCCATAGCAATCTTTCTTGGTCAATTCCGTAATTTTATCCGCCAGGTGTTTGGCAAAACAGGACAATAAACATTGTTCTTGTTCTGGCCATCTGGACGTGACCGCTATGTCCTCTTCGTCTTTTTCTTGGGGTTCTGCTTTCACGGAATCCTCACATTCCATTTCCAAAGATTCTCTACCGTTCAAAGAGGGATAAGTGTCTTCCATAGTTTCTAATAGTCTAGAATGACTTCTCTCAAACTGTAGATTTCTATGGTATTTTCGAATCGGCATACAAGATGACGTTGACCGTCTCGGTGAGAGCTTCTGCAAACTGAAGCTCCACACGCAGTTGACCAGATTTTATAGGGTGGAAATGTCCCTCGTCTCTGCCTTGGTCTGGAGTGAAATCAAAGGCCCACAAAGTGTAACCTCCTGCATAATCTTCGTACGAAATACCGTGACTAGTGTTGGTTCCTAGTTGTCCGGTAGCTTAGTACAGGGACAAGTACGATCTCAAGCAATTCTTCTGGGCAAAGTTATTTTCGGAGAGTCTGGTGCACAAGGTGTTGCCACCTCGACTGACTTCGATCTTGGACACTCTCTAGTGCTTAATCCGTTGAGGGCTGCATTACTGACGATGCCAACGATTACACGTTTGGGTAACTGTCCTTGGAACAGATGATCTTCGATCTTGGATCGGAGTTCAGCAGCAATGGTGAACTTTTTTTTTACTTCTACGCGTCGTATCGGATACTTGGCGGTCGCCCTGCTCAATGTGTGACTGATGTCGTTTCCCTCTTTTGATAACGGGACGCAAGTAAAGTCTGGCTTCTTGGATGATGGTTTTGTACTCGTTGGCATGAGCCATCAAATGGAAAGCGACAATGCTGCGATTTAGTCTCAGGTGAATATCCACTCCGTTGAGCAAATACTTGTCTTGCAACCACGTGCTCAAATGCAAACGATCCATCAGTTCTAAACTACAGCCTTGTAGGATTTTCTTTCCACGGTCGTTAAAGCCCACATTGTGAGGATTGTCATCTGCTGTCAGGGCTGTGTCGTTAAACGTGTTATCGCCTGCTATGACAGGTTTCCATACCACTCAAGCATCCAGATGAGTGTTCTTGGCCTATTTTCCGTACGTCAAGAGATTTCCAGGTACGCTCGGTAAGAGTAAGTATCCATTCTACTGCTGACCAGTTTGTTATTCAAGTACAAATCCACTTCGCTGAACAAGGAATGCATGAAATTGTTGACGGGAGCTACTCTGGAATCGGCACCCGGATTGGTGTTGTCCGTTTTGATCACTTTCAGTTTCAGATACAAGTAACTGCTATTCATATCGATGTAATGTTCGTGCTGTCCTTTGATTTCAGATTCGATGGGAGCAGAATCCATCATAAAGGAGACGGGATGAAATTTCACCCATTGGGATTCTTGCATCGTCATCATGGTGGGTGGCATGGCAAACAGATCCAGTTCCGACTTGCAACAGACGCAAGACTCTCGGTGCATCATTTTCGCTGATTTAATAATCAAAAACGTCTAAGTCTCAGACGGATTTTCTTTTCTTAGTCTTTCTAGCTCTGGGGTGTGTGAAGTCCTCTGAAAGGATGTTTTAGTCGTCTTTTACTGCCTTGTCCTTGCTGTGACGTCAGGAAAGCAGGAATGCCTGACTCGGCAGCGCCCAGGGCATTTATAGGAGTTTCTCGTCGGCCCAAAATGTCTTTGCCTGTTTGAAGCAAGACACTTTTGCGTGCTCTCAAGAAAGCTTCAATCGGGATTTTGTTTGTCATTGATGATACTTTGGAGACATTTTTTTACCTTGCGTCAACGTGGCATCTTTCAGGGCCTGCAATCCTCGTGTCACCATGGGCTTCAAAACGGTACCCACCGAAGGAAAGGCTGATTTTAGCATATCTCCTAAACCATGTCCTCGCTGTCGAGCGACTCCTTGGTGCACAGGATACATGACTGACAAGGGGTTAAAGTAATCGTTTTCGACAATGGAGTTTCACTGTGACTTTCTCTTTGTCGAAGGTGCGTTTGGTTTTGCCAATGCGCACCCAATCTCCTGCTGCAAACACTCCACCTTTCTTGGGGACAGTCACTGTCGGGGACGTACCAAACAGGCGCTCGAAGACGGTCACTTCGTTGTCGGGAGTCATTTCTTGGGGGGCATGTCCGATGCTCATATGCTAAGATTAGTTCTACGATTGGATGAGGTGTGGCAAGACGTCGATGTACTTGAGAGTGTGTTGATGCGTAAAATATTTCCACATGCCTTCTTTCAAGGTGCATTGAAAACGTTCCACGATGCTGGCTTTGGTTTCGGGATTCTCGGTAGTGAAAAAATGAATGTCACGTTTCTTCAATTCTTTTTGGAAAGCTTGGTTTAGAAATTCTGTGCCTTTGTCGGTTTGCCATCGAAGAGGGTGACGCCCGCTTTGTTTCAACTCAAGTTGGAAGGCTCGCACTAAATCACTGCTCGATTTGGAAGTCAATGGCATGACCCAAGCAAATTTGGAAATGACGTCGATGACAAAACAAATATTTGTAGCCACGATTGTAGATGGCCAAATGAGAGACAATGGCTAAATCGGCTTGCCATTGATGATCGATACCCTCTACTCTGGTGCGACTTCTTGAAATTTTCGTCGAAATGGGTTTGTGTAAGGTGTACGTGGCTTGTTCTTGTAACCATCGTTGCACTAGAGTTAAAAGGAACACTTTTCAGTCGAGTTTTGGCAGCACGATACAATTTCTGAACTCCTTCGTAACATGCAGGATGGGATGATTCGTAGTAAATGCTGGCTAACTCCTTGTCCATTATTTAATAAGTGATCCACTCTGCGCTGATGGTAGTCTGAATGGGACGAGGGTTTGGTTTAGAAAAGGCTTTACGTGTCCGATGTGCCACGGGAGTGGAAGTCGACGGTAGTGGTGGTGGTGGTGGTGGCGGCGGTACAGGAATGGCTTTGGTCTTCTTTTCCTTTTTTACTTCTGGTTTCCATTGTTTCTTTTTGGCTTCTGTCGAAGGGGGAGTAGACATCATCTTTTTAACCCAAGCTTTAAATTCTTCTCTTTCTAGTGTAGGGGAAGGGGTCAACAAGGACGCTGCAATCATACTAGGGATGGGAGCTGCTGACGGTGTTTGATAGATCTCTCTTGCCTCTTCTTCCTCAGACATCCGTGGGGTTGCATCCGTCTTGACCGTTGGGGGTGGTGGTGGTGGTGAACGTTTCATCAGGGTCTTAAAATTTTTCAGAGTGGGTAAAACTGTTTCGTCTAAAGCTTTCTGATGAAAGAGTTGCAGTCGTTGCAACAACTGACCGTACCGTTGCGATATTTCCGTTTCTGACAAATCGCCGCGATCCATCATTGATTGCAATTTGTGTTGTAACTGGGACATTTCGGTCAAATGAGCATTGAGACGTAAATGTGGGGTCCGTTGTTCTTGCCAACGATGGTATTCCATCCATCTTTTGTAAAGCACTAAAGCCAGTTTACGTCCTTCTATGGATTTCAAAGGTCACCTCTGAGATCTTTTGATTCCAGAGGTCCCTTTTATCTTCTTGACTTTTTATCTTCATCCCAGGATTCTTCCCATCGTTCCCAATACTCCTTTCAGCAAGGGTAATCCTATTGTTCCCAGCAAGGGTCCTAACAGGGGTAAAAATTCCTCCGCGTTGCACTAACATCTTTTTCTTTTGACGAATGGGGATTTTCTTTTGGACCATTTGGCGAAGAACGTGTCGATGTTTGGCTAAGCATTCTTTCTGATGTTTAAACAAAGGTATCGTGCCTTTCAAGACATTCAGACAACATTCGCTCACGGTACCGATGCCGTCTTTGGAGGTGGTTTGAATTACTTTTGTTTTGTTTTTTTTTTTTTTTCGCATGGGTGGAGATGCTTTGGACAGGACGCACAACATGTCCCAATGTCTGACTAAACGAGGAGACAGTCCTTTCCTTTTCTTTCTTTTGGGGGTAGAAGAAAGGATGTCTTTTGGGGGGTGATATTTTTGTTGGTTGGTTGATTCCAGGGTACACAGCAAAACATACAATAACGAAGATGACTTGGAACACGGCCTTTTATCCCTCTTTTTGACTATCGCTTCGTGATAAAGGTGACAATTTCTTTTCCAAAATCGCCAAAGAATCCTCCTCTTTGGTGACTTCTCCTTTTCTTTGTACGAGTGTATCTTTTCAGGGACAGACGTCGATATTTGGCTAAGTGTTTTTCTTGGAAGACGTGACTGTCCTTTTCCTTTTCCTTTTCCTTTTTGTACATAAGAACAACGATGGTGACGGTGTGCGCGCCTTTGAGGAGACATCTTTGGGCGTTCAGGAACACAAAAACACTGATCCCTATCGTTTACCTCAGGTCTTTGTTATACTGGAATGCGTCGCCACTGATTGTCGGCTCGTCGTATCATTTTCATAGCAGGCATCACACGTCGTGGAGGTGTTCGCAACGGACTCAATCGGGACAGTTCTTGCTTGGACAAATCCAGTGAACTCTTTAATACACCGGATCTCTCTTGGACTTCAATTTTGGGAGCAGGTACTTTGTGAGCAGCGGCCACATCCGCTAAAGAGGATGAGAGCGTCACCACTGGATGAGAAGCTTTTGGAGACGCAGGTTTCTAATGTTTCATCAAATTAGGAAAGTGTCAAATCGGGTTTGGCAGGCATCACCAGCAACGGAGAAGTGGATGAACCTGAGGCTACTGGAAACGCAGTCACCGTTGTGGCAGGTCGTGGTTTGCGAATGTAAGGTTGCGTCCTGGCGGCAGTACCTATCTTGCGGGCAAAAGCTGTTTTATGCGGACTTTTCTTTTTCTTTTTCTGAGGCTGTGACCTGGTGTTGACACCGTTACTCTTTTCCGTTTTCTTCTGGGTACGTCGGGGAGTGAATTTTTTCTTGGGAAGGATTGTGGGAGCATTGGGATCACATTTTAAGAGGGAAAGAATGATGACACCTCCTAGACAAACGCTACCTCCAGGTTTCAAAGTGATTTGCTTTTTGGTTTGAATGTCGATGCGAGGATCGGCTAGTTGCGTCAAGGCTACTTTGTTTCTCTCAGAAAAAAAACGTTTGGTTTGATGTGGAATGTGAATGATGCCTTGTAGTAATTTACGTGCTGTCACCGTAAATCATCGTAAGACTTCCTTGAGACTGGCTTCTAAGACACGAGCACGTATTTGTGGATTTTTTCGCGACTGATTCCGTACAAGGCACGAATCAATTTGACTGGAAGATGAGACTGAAGGGATGTCATGATGACACTGTGTGAGACAGACCCAAAGTGACCGAGGTTTTTATAGACCTTTTTGCATTGTTGTTGTTGTTAAGTCGACGACGGGGACGTGTACACGACAGGCCCTCCGTTTTGGCACCAGTGGTGAAACAGATGAGTACGAAATCGCAAATAATTGGGGGTAGTGGGTTTTAAATCTACGAGTAAATAAGCGTGTGGGGTTTGAGTGGCATCGTCGTACGCACGAGTCAGCCAAGACGTTCCTAACTGTTTGGCTAAGACTTGCACTTGCAATTTGTCTCTAGGGCTTTAAAACAAGAACACGTAATGAGCATTGAGACTGATGGTACGATGGGTTATATTTTGTTGAAACAAATTTTGCGTAATGTAAATGACACTGGCATTATGATGATACCCTTTGTGCGTAAACCACAGTTTACTTTCTTCTTCGTCTTCTCCTAACATGTCGTCGAAGATGACCAGATGAGTTTGACTAGGGTCAGAAACGATTCCGTCGCCTTCGCCAGGAATGCCTTCCACAAAGACGATGGAATCGCCATGACTTTCTCTCAGAAGGCCGTACGCCGATTATCACTCTTTGTACCACCACACGATTCGTTGAGGTGGACGATCTATCAAATGATGTTTATGTTCGATCAAACATTTGACAAATTCGGTTTTGCCTGAGCCGCTTGGTCCAGCAATGAGCATGTTAAAGGGATGGCGAAGATATAAGGCCTCCCAGCTGGTTCGATCTAAGTGTTCGTCAATGACTTTGAAAGTGGAGGAAGAGGGAATAGAGACAGTAGAGGTAGCCATAGTACTGTAAGGAATGTCACTTTTGACACGAAGACAGACAATACTAGAGTCTTTATACTTTTTTCAGGACACGTTTATTGCCATCTTTAATTGTGAACAATACGAAAGACAAAAATACATAAAAGCCAAATGGCTAAGTACATGAATAAAAGACACATCAAAACGATCATAGTGGAATATAAACAAGTCTCTGTACAACATTTTTGGTGATTAAGATGAGGTATCGTAGGGACAGTGTGTAATGTTCTTAGAGTCTCTACACTACTTGGCACAGTCACACAGGGGTCCTCCTGGAATGGCCTTTCGGGGATGTCAATGACGGTCCTGTCCTGTCCTGAAGAGAGTGGTTCTTCTTCTGGTACTGTCACTAACACAGGTTTAAAAGTTACCTTTTATACTGAACGTTTTAATTTTTAGGATGACGTATCTTGGGCATAGTGTGCCACTTCTTTTGTTTAAGCCTCGAAACCCCAACTTTTCCAGTCACGTGCATCTTTCTAGTGAGGGTGTAAGTCACAAGCTACACACACATCATCGTACACATCGTCAGTACTTAATAGTTGACGAATCTTTCTTTCCTGTAGAGGTCAAGAAGTATCGAGATGAAAGCGTGAAGCTTTGAGCAAAATGAGTTTTTCGTGTACATTTAAAGCGACCACTTTCATTGAGTGGTATGTACTGTTCCTGAAGAATCCACAAGGAATCGGCTGGTAAACGAAATCCCAGAAAGCAAGTCACTAAGACACAAACTACACGTCCACCCCAATTCAACGGACACAGTTCTCATAATAGGTGTTGGTAATCCTCCACCGTTTGAATATTGTCATTGATTTCCTTCCACGGAATCCGTTTTATCACGATTGATAAAGGTCGTGGCATGGTAGTCCGTTTTTATACCCTCTTTGGTGTCAGGTAATAAATGTACTTTTTGAACAGCATCGGTTTTATTTCAGATCTGTACCAAAAATGTTTAGTGACTAACTCACACACCACACATCGCACAGACGTTGAACTAAGTTAACGTTGTGTAAAAGATTTGGTAATCTTCTAACTCGTCCGTTGCAATTCGGTGTATTAGGATCACCTTGTAAGTAGAATGAGTGGCATCCAAAACTTTATGAGCTTCACGCGATTCATCAATGTCTGACCAACGGAACACTTTGAAATGGATCAGTTCTCATATACCATTCAGGTACCAGTGATTCCAACATCGCTGACGTAACGGATGTAATTGTTCTTTGCGTTTCACTTGTGTTTTGACCAACTCTCGGTAAATGCGTTATCTCAGCTCCACAGGCAAACCACGAATGTTCTCTTGTAAAGTATCCATGACCATGTCAGTCAAACACTTCTCCTAGAGCGAAAGTAAAGAATGTAGTGAGTAATTTCTGGCCACTGCCATTCCAGGAAACGGTCAAGAATGTCATTACAATCTTCTAATGTAAATGGTCTAAAGCGGAATATTCGAAAGAACGCACACTAGATCCAGAGAAATCTGACTTGTTTGTTGACTTTTGTCAATTTCCTCCTGTGAATTTCTCGACATTAAAATTCCTCAGTCACCCATTGAGATTTTGCTCTGGCAAGTCCCAGCCAAATGTCCTTGTAGATCGTCTCTTGCAATTCGTTTGGTAATCTTTGAATATTATTTTTCAAATGGGGTTTAAATGCTTGTCTAGGTGTTGTCCAACGTTTGACTCTCAGCCAAGCTAGTTTCTTAAACGACACGGTATGCCACTTCAATGACGAGGTCCTACTAAAGGTTGGTAGTGACAATCCCGCAACTGAAGCACTTGACTCTATCCTCTTCGCCCCAGTACATAAATCCGGCTCTAGCCAATTCTTCGGGTGTAGGTCGTCTCAGATATTTTGGCCATTTTCCTCGGAAGGTTTGGAATCGACTTTCAAAGTTGCAGTATTCAGGCAATCTCACAGGGAACGAATATTCGTCTTTCACAGGTTCATTTCGATGAGGATACGGTGAAAAATTCAGGAGTTTGCTCAGTTTTGAATGGCATCCGTAGGGTGGTAGCCGCATGGTTTCATAACGATGACATCCACCATGCAAACCAGTAATGTGAAACGGTGAACGATGACGAGTGGTATCGCCTTCGCATCCCTCAGGTTTGACACGCATAGCATCACTTTCCATGGTAGGTACAGTCATAGCAAAATTCCCATGATGTGATAATGAATCACTGAAGTCACAGCGTACGGCATCCCTGCCATCGCAAGGCACGGCATGGCACTCCCCTTGAGCATCAGTGAACTTGAATTGTGCTTCTCTGAAAGGATTCATCTTTCTCGCTTGGCAATGCTAGTCACAATAAACTACCGGTCTTGGATGTTGTCCCTTTATATATGCTGACCAATGTCGGCTTGCCCGTACGGTAATGTAAAGTGGTTTGTAAGCCGTACTCGCTTCTGGTACACGATTTGATAGACTTTTTCCAAGGACCGGCTGTCGATTTGGTGTGCAGGTAAACGTATAATCTTGTGCGGTTCGTGGGTGGTCACTTTAAAATTTCCATCCTGTCCAGACTGCAAGGCTCCTTTCAATACGCCAAAGTTCACCACTCGACTGGTGTGATCATTGAGATTCAATCCTTTCACTTTACACTCGGTGTGCACTTCTCCTTGTTTGTCTCGGTATTTGTAGCCGTAATGTTTGGGATCGCCACTTGCAAGACACAGAATCTTGTCGTCGGGACACTCCTCCGTCCAGGCTCCTAAACGGTCTCCGTCGATTTTAGGATGCTGTCGACCCAGACCATCGACGTAGATGCAACTGTCCGTGTCAAAATACAACACACGATATCCTAACAGTTCCAAAGCTTCGTACAGTTTTAAGCGAGCATGGGCTGTCACGTAAGCCGCAATGATGCCATTTCCAAATTCGTCGGCTTCTACAATGTCCAGTTCTTCTTCGTAATTGACTAAGATCAAGTCCTCATGAACGACGTCCACGTGTTTCATGTATTTGGTTTCGTCGTAAACAATCTGGAAGTAGCGGGAAGGTTCTGTCAAATACTCCGTCTTGGGTAAACACGGTCGTTGTGCCATTTTGCCCCACAAACAATTTAGCATCACTTCGGCAAACTATCGCCATCCTTCGTTTTTCTCTACGTGGTCTAAAGTGATGCCTTCCTGCTCCCGGTATTTCTTTTTGAATTTCTTTGGCCCTCGGGAGTGTGGCACCAGGAAGGATAGCCGCTGGCTTCTCATTTCAGTTTTAAAAAGGCATTCACGTAGTCTGCAAAAATGCCTTTTAGAGTCTCGTCGCCCTTGTGTTATTTTTCTGTCTTGGTAAAGTGATACATATCGTACACTTCTAATAGTCTGTATCCCAGGTCCAGAGCTTTGAACAATTCCACGCTGACCCACGTTCCCGTCAAGGCACGTTCTTCCTGAGTGTGCTGACAAGGTTGGTTTTGGTTGCACGTTTAGTCACAAGTACGACACAAGGGAGACATCAGTTTTCCCTGGCAATGGTGTGGTAAAAAGGGATGGTACAAATTCATGGGAGGCAAGACCTTGCACTTGATCAATCCTTCGTATTGTCGAATGTTTTCCACGTCGATGTGTTCCGTCAGCAATTGCGGATGCCCTGAGGAAAAGTGACAATATTTGCACACGCACGGATACAGTGAACCACGTCCAACTATTCGATTTCTTCTCCTTTCTCCTCGTCGGCTTGGTACAGCAAACAGGTGGCATTCCTGCGTCCTCCGTACAAACTGTTCCGCGGGTTCAGAAGGTCCACCAGCTTGTAACTTTCCACGATGCGCTTAAACTCGGGATCGGTTTTCAAACGCTGATCGTACTCGTGTTCCCACATTTCTACCACTTGGTATCCTTGCTCTTCTAACTTCAATCGCCGCTGACATGTAGCGTGCTACAAGTCTTCCATGGTCCGTTGTAAAAACTAGTTTTTAGTGTCACGATGAGGGTAGCAGATGGGACATCCGTGAAATAAGCAACCGTTAAAGTCGTACGCGATCTTGGGGTTTTCTAAGTCCCAGCCATCCACCAAATACCTTCCAATCCTCTTTTCACCTCCTCCGTTGCGAGAGTGTTAGATCCATTTGTCTTCCTTGTAGCACAAGTAATGTAGCCAGCGTAGGGCCTTGGCCGAATATTGGCGTTTGACAAAGTTCGTCGTTTGAGGACTTATGAGAGCCAAGGTGTTTGGGGGCATGAATCGAAGGCGGTACACTAAGGAACAAGCTTTGGCAATGGTGCAGGATTCTTTCGAAGGATCGATCCCTCCGTGTTCCATGAACAGTTCACGAAATTGTTCACAGAAACGCCGTAAAATGTCCACGTCGGAATGACAATAGTTTAACGTTTCTTCCTGAAAGTCGAAGGGGTCCGAGGCGTGAGTGTGGTACCATGCGTAGAAAGTTCTCGTTGTTCGGTACGCATGTTGACGGAGTCGTAGTAATGAGCCTCAGGCAAATGGGGTAGAACGGCGTGTTGATTGGCTTCGGTATTGAAAAAGTGCGGAAAATAGCGTTTGGACATTTCTGTCATTCCAAACGTTTTAGGCATGCGACTCAAAGGCATGGCCAAGTAACTCATCAAATCTTTAAACTGCACTTGTCCCACTTGCATGGAAATGATTTTGGCTCCGTTCAAAGCCACTTTAGGACGTTCGGTACTTTGTTCCGAATAGTATCTAAAAAGATACTGTCCAACGTATCCCGAGAAATTGTGAGCCATCACCCTGACATAGCGATGACAATCTCCGTAACTTCAACGTCTTCTTGGCTCCAATTCTCGTCGATAGGGTTTAAGATCCATTGGGCGAAATTAGCCAATGTGTTGGTCCCCGAAAGATTTTTCCACGTCCCCCTGGAATCTTGCTACTTTGAGGGCAATGACTAAAGACAGGCTCTTGGATGCACTTCTCACACGCTCAGTGAGCCACGCAGAAGTTAGGAATGTGAATGCCAGTCTCTTGCATGCATTCGAAATCGAGAAAGATGAAATTGCCTTTCTCCTGGCAATCTTCTTCCTCTTCATGTTTGGAATGATATTTTTGAATGTTGCATTCGTGTTCCAAGTCCACGATTTGGCGACAAATGTGACATCGCTTCTTTCCTGAACGTACGTGTAACTTGGCACTATCGGTACGTATGCCTTGTCCACAAGCTGGGCACAATCTCAGGAGCTGACAAGCACATTTCTGCTGTGAACCTTGCGTCTTCAAATGTTGTTGGTAATAGGTTGGACTGACAGAATTGCGCTGACAATCTGAGCAATGTACTTGTTCTTGTTCTTCGTCCAGACAAGGCTTAGAAGCTAAACATCATGAGCATTTCGATCAACAATGCTTGTGTTGCTCTCGATTGTTATAGCCATAGTCAAATTTCTCACAGTAATGACTGTGTGACAGGA
>JAECUM010039934.1:0-10183 GCA_016617855.1 Megalonaias nervosa | reverse complement strand
TCTTTACCAGCTCAACTCATTCTGGAATTAATATGCGTCTTTCAGTTGCATTGTGTCTTAGTTACCTGTATAAGAGATAAATTACGAAGAATTAGGCATTTCTAGCATTAGCATCAGTCTTGGAAGGATATTTAGTTATCTTAAATTGAGAGTATTCATTTATTTAATTCAATCATTCATTGGATTTACAAAGTGCTCAGATTACATGAAAATTAACAATTTTGGATTACTGAGTTCATTTAAGGATATTTTGGGATTATATCAGTGTTATTCATTCATTACTATTGGTGCACCAGTAAAATAGTGAACATCGTCGGAATACCAATGGAACTCATTTGGATTACTCGATACTTTGGACTTTATAGAATTATTTAGGACTTTTGTATGATTTCAGTCATTATAATGTAAGTTATGTTTACATTTTCACTTTGTTTTTTAGGGAAATAAATTACAAAACTTACTCGGTTTCGCTCTTTTTTGTTACTTATTATAAGACCATAGAGTCATAACAACAGTCACTGTTATTAGTGACAGCATGTTTACTATCGTTTTCTGATTCCATATTACCATACACTCAAATGAGGCTGGAAATACTTTGTACTTTTTTCTCGAGGTTTCTTGATTACAACTGAACAAGCGTGAATAATAATGCTTTTGCCTCACTTGACATACAGATGGAAACGAGTAGCATTCTCTTTAACGAATCTGCATCATCAAGTTCCAACAATTTTTTCAATCCCGCTGTAAATTACTGTCAAAATAATGTTATATCCATGCCAAATCCCCATCGAAGCCTTTCACAATGTCCAGCCAGAAACAGCCTCCGATATAAACGTTTCTAGTTGTTCAGCTGGTGTTACCTTCCGTGATGCAAAATTTGACAAGAGCACAATAACAGTAAATCATATATAAGGGTCTGCTGTCATCGTGTGTTGAAGAACTCGTGTTATTAACAGCGATAGTCGTTAAAATGAGTAACTGTTGTTATACACGCTTCGTTCTTAAAAAACTGATATTCATGAGCATATCCGCTCTTCAGAAAAAGGAGAAATTCGGTTTATGAATTAAGATGAAGTTCTTATCAGAAGGTTGAAATCTTACGCAATACATTTTTAGTTATGTTTTGGGACTTCATCATTTTATCTGAAAATTGATAGGTATATTAAAATTTTTTTATTATCATTACAAATCTATCTTGATTGCTAGGTCAACTCTTGCTGTCAGCATCAGAAAATCTGGATGATGACTCGACGTTTGACTGTAGGTCACTTTAGGCCAAATGCGGCTGCTTAAATATGCTCATGGTGCACTATTTACTTATTATGCGTGTAGAACCAAGCGGCACCGAAATCGTGAAATAAATCGCTACGGTTCTAATCTTATAGCCAAATTCTGCCCAGTAACTTACGTCGGGCGTTCCTTTAATTGCCCGTTATATGTCAGTAACTTACGTCGGGCGTTCCCTTAAATGCCCGTTATATGTCAGTAACTTACGTCGGGCGTTCCCTTAATTGCCCGTTATATGTCAGTAACTTACAGCGGGCGTTCCCTTAATTGCCCGTTATATGTCAGCCCTGTATTTTAGTAGTAGCTTGAATTTAAGTGTTGTTTGGCCGTGTACGACTATTCAAAATGTGTAACGGCGCACTATTTGGTATGAGGTCAAGTTAAGAAAGGGCATTCCAGTAGCACCAAGCGGCACAGACTTCATGAATTAAAACCGCAAGCGCTGTACTGTCTTGTTCATATTCTGCACAGTTATCTAAGTTGGGGTTTCCCTATCGTGCCAATTATGTTTTAGCCACACATTTTTGAGCTTAATCATCATAACTAGTTGCAAATTATTTATTTAATTCCTCTGTAGAATTTAGCGTACAAAATATACTTAATTTATCCAAAATATGTTAAACATTCATGTTCGCTCTAATTTAGCAGTATATGTTAAACAGTTGGCCGAATGGATAGAATTGTAGTTGAATTAAGTTGTGATTGATCTGGATCTCCCTGGCTGGCCGCCCGGAAAACCCTCCTGCTCTGATTTCCACAGCTGGTGCCAAAGCCTAGATGTGCATGACAAGACTGACTGTGTTGAATTAGAGTCGTCTATAGGTCATTTGACCATGCACGACTATTTAAAATGTACGGAAGGTGTACTTTAGTACGAGGCCAAGCTGGAAAACGCTATTCCAGAGGCTCAGAGCGGCAGCGGAATTATGAGTGCAAAACACCAATGATGTACTTTAAGTCAGCTTATTCCTAACGGCCAATTATGCTTTGTCCACTTTTTTTAATTGCAATAATCTAAAAATTCACTAAATTCAGTCAATTTGGGAATTTAGTGTACATAGTGTACTTACTGTTTCCCAAATGTAATCAGTAACGGCCTATGCAAACGTGGGACCCGATTTGGATCATTTTGGCGGGGCTCGTACTTCTTCCCCATGTTTCTAATGTATTCCACTGACTTCTGATAGTTGGTTTCCATTCGTTCCTCACATTTGAATCTTTTCGAAGCTGCTGACACTATCCGTAAGTCTTCAGTGTGATGACGTGCTGCTTCACCGTCCTCTGTCAGCAAAACCAGTCCGATTGTCACTGTTTGATCTAGCAGGTATTTCGCCATTAGTTGCTTGGCTGTAGGCGGGGTCGACTGCTTAGTTTTGTCTTATTCGTCTCCGTTGATCTTGTCCCTGTCGGTGCTCCTTAACTTTTGCTTACCGAATGTGGCGATGTTGCTGCACTTGGTGGGTGGGGTTGGGGTTTTCTGCTATCGGCCTCTTGGCTAATCCGCCCCCGGGTACTGTTTAGAGTTATGAGATTTGCTATCACTAGGTCATCCATTTCTATCCAATACAGGATTTGTTGGGTCGGAATACTGTAAGCTCTAATCAGTTGGTTCGTTACCAGTAGCACTAAGAGAGCTGGACATTTGCAATTTTACTCTCCTAGTTAACTGATGCACTCTGCTGCATGAAGGAAATTTGTTTTTGTTTTTTATCTCTTAATCTGGCCCTCACTTTGAAGTTTCTTGGCAGCTTCCAGGACGGTCCTTAGGTCATCCGTATGTTGTTGGGCTACCACCCTGTTTTCTAGTAGAACTCCAATCTCCCACCTCAGCCTAGTTCCAGCGGTAGTCTACCTCTGCTGCTCTCTGTTTGTGTAGTTGCTACTGATTCTGTGGGATTTTATTCGCCGTTATCTTTTCTGTTGGTGGTGGCAGAGGTCCCTTGTATTTGCTTCCAGGTCGAGTCATCTTTGTTGTTATTGTTAATACTGCTGCTCTACCTAGTTGGCTTTTCTTTTTTTCTGCCTCTTTCTTTTTGGTATCTTCTTATTCCTCTTGTCCTTTTTGTTGTTGATGGGTTTTGTCCCCCTCCTCGCCCCTTTGCCTGGTCCCCTTTTGAGTTGAACTCATTGTCGGTGTTATCGGTGGCAATGGGGTTCGTTTCTCAGCTTCAGAAGTTGATGGTGGAGATAGTTTGGTTCTTCGAGGAGGGCTGTTGAACTCTGGATTTCAACGGTAGGAATACTAGGTGACGGTTGGATCTGCGTCATTCACACCCTTTGTTGTTCCTGCATTCGTCCTCCCGGTTCCGGTCTTCTTTTGGGGCTGTTTCTCCAGTTATTGTTGTTAGCGTTTTCCTCCCAAGTTAGGAGAAGAGTGATGCGTATTGATTGAGCCTTAGGTTCCACCCTGAAACAACACTAAGACATAAATCTTCAATCATATTTAGGGACTGGGAAGAAGTCATTACTTCCATCTCTGACATTAGAGTTCTTCTGTCTTGCTTTCTGCACTCCTAGCCAAGACTATCTAAGGACTGAATGAATGACTGATCTTAGATTTAAGAAGTTTTTGGCCATTCGGCAATGTGTGTCTACTCATTCAGTGCGATAAAGATATCACTCAATACAAGATTTTATTCTTATTTGGCATGCAAGCACGCGTTTCGGGGATCACAGAGTTGTGTGCAATGCAAGCAATTTTTGGTCGAATATTCGACGCGTACGACTGGGAAAACTACATTCGACGCCTTTGATTGTGACCCTAGGTGGTAACTGGAGTCACCACTCCACATGCTATAGATATACTAATTAGCAAATTCTAACCAGTTAATTGTTTTGGGCAATCCCACACTCAATTCTGTGTAAGCCACACTTGTAATTAGAATCAAGCCTTACATTTTGTTTTAAATGTTACTATCCAACATATATTTCGAAACAATAATTTTATGTTAATGATGTACTTTTAGGTTCAGAAAAATGCAATTTAAATCCAAACTGTGCTAAAATAACCCTCAATTATTTTTGCGGTCTTAATCAGGCATATAATATAAACAGTAGTATTTAGACTGTTTTCAAAATGATAAAATTAGTAAATTGGAAAGGTGTCATCAAATTGTTTTCGAGGCCCAAATGAAAAGCTTAGGTAACTGTGTAATTCTTGTAGCCCTGACATTGGCTTTCTTGGACCCTCTAGCGGTGGAGACAGGTACGGCTCGAACTTTCATCTGCTCTTATCCTTGGCGATGCTTGGCTCCGTAAGATCGGTATCGATGGATGTTGCCATTGGTGGCCACAGGACTAGCTGTTGGTTGGGCAGGCTGTATATTTTTATCAGGGGGTTCATGATCAGCGCCTCAAGAGTTACCGGATAGCTACTAAATTTCTCTCCATGTTTCTTTAGATTTTCTGCTGACTTTTCGTACCTTCTCTTTGGTCTCAGGAGAGTTGTCCATCACACTGGAATCTCTTCTTTGCTGTTAGGGCCTTCCATAAATCCCCAGTATACTGTGCTGCCTTGTCTTGGTCACCCCAATAATTCATATATTCCCAGGAAGATAGCCTGATAGAGTATATACTGCCCTGCTTCACCTTTTAACCTTTTATTATGTCGTGGTGTTTCGGCTCGTGCTGTCATATACATATCTCAAGACAGACAGACAGACAGACAGACTCATCATGGATAATAGACGCTTGCGTCCATTCGGGCATGTACGTCTGGTTTATGCCCACACCGTGGGCTATTTAATTTATCGTAAGTGAGGGAATTAGAGCCATACACCCGTAAGCATTTATGCATACAAAGTATGCTTTTTAATTGTGTCAAGTTTAGGAGCAGTGAAGCTCCAATAGAATTTGTCCAAATACAGGATGAGTGGGTTTCGATACCACACATGCACTCATCGTGGTGCAGTCGTTGCATTGCGCATAAGATGCCGGTGAGGATTAATACCTCACTCAAGACACCACCTCGGTTCCGTGCACATTTAGTTACTAGACGAGCGGGAATCGGCCCACACACTCGTCTTTGTATGTCTAAGCAGGAAAGGAAGACAAAGGACTCGGATGGAGGGTACAAACGCCAACCGGAACGTTAACTGCAACGCCATAGCTATACATAGGTCAAATTCTGCCTAGTTATACTAACTGGGCATTCCCTCTTGCCGATTCTGCAAAAGCCACAATCTTAATTGGAGTCAAACAAGTATATAAATTATACATTTTCCTATTTCAGAATTTGAAATTTTGGTGCATGTGTACATAAAACTCCAAATAAATATTAAATATAAGGTCAAAGTGACCAAGTGAATTTTTGTCTTATTAGGTTTCTGCATATAATTTTGAACCGTGGCTAAAGGATCACGGTTGATTTTTGGTGTTATCGAAATGGGTTTCCAAGCCAAAATGGAACACCAATTACAACGAGGCATTTGGTTAGTAGCCTTTGAAAGGGCTTTTCAGGACTGCAGACTGAAAGTTCTGCGGCGATCTTCTTTATCTTTGCAGTCCGCCGCACTGCGTGTTTCCTCGAACCGCTGCTCTTCGAATGACTCAGACCCATGCATTTCCGTCAGCTGATCGGCAGACTCCACTAAGCTAGACAGGGGATGTTGTCTATACGCCTCTTAATAGTATTGAGAGAGAATACGCAACTTGAACTGCCACAATTGTGGTTTTGATCTCTGTGGTTTGAGTTGTCTCCACGCTAAGTATTTCATTGCGCTGATGAAGTGATTGGCCTTTTTGGAGTCCTACAGCGCATGTTCTAAACCAAGGTTCACCAGTCTCTGTCTATCAGGGTCATTCTCTTCCTCTCCGGCATTCTCCACTGTCTCTTCTTCCTTTTCCTCGCTGTTTGCTGGTCTGTATCACTTACAACTTCTGCTTGAGTCTTAGCTTCAGCGAGTTTTCTAGCTCTGTTGATGTCAAGGAGGGTGTAGTCCGTTTGGGCCTCTACGTCTTTCGTAGTAGCCTGCCGTTGATTTTATGGGATGGACATAGAGGTTCTCGGCAAATCGACTGTCTATATTTGTTTCGTAGGTCTCAGCTCATTAACTGGAGTAATACGTGTAGGATTAGAGTGGTCAGTGCCCAGTAAACGTACTGCATTCCTCCTCTCCGTCCGCTTCATATTTCTACTTGTTTCAACCTCACCACACGGTCCAGCAATATCATGCCCGTTTGCTTCTTCACTTTCTTCATCCCAGATAAAAAGTAGTATAGTTCTTTTATAACCAGCTCCAACTTGTGGTGTGTGCCTTTCCTAGGGCCCTGATGGCCCGTAGTGCTGGTGTAGGTATCACAGCATTGGCTGGTAGCCTAAATGGTACCTCACTTTGATTTGCAGTGATATTTCTCTCCATCGCGACGTGCTTACTATCTCAATGTCCACGCGACTCAAGGAATGACTCAAGACTGACTTGACTTGAACTGATACTGCCCACACCGTGGGCTGTTTAATTATCGTCGGAAGGAAAGAGAGACACACTCCCGTATGCGTTTGTGCACACAACGTGTGCTACTTAATTAGGCCGAGTTTAGGGGCAATGAAACCCATATCGACATCGTCGGAATACAGGATGGGTGGGAATCGAAACCACACACTCACACACCCATCATGGTTTAGTCCGGTGAGAATTGATACTACACTCACGACGCGACCCTGGTTCCGTGCGTACACGCTCTTCGGGGCATTTGATTTCTTGACCAGTGGGAATCGGTTCACACACTCGTCTGTGGATGTCCGAGAGAGGAGAGGATGAAAATGACTGGGGAAGAAACACCAAACGTCAGCCGGAACGTTCATGAAATACCAAGACGTACTGGAGATCAAATTATACCCAGTTAATTAATTCGGGCTAATCCCTATTGCCAAATTTGTGTAAGTCACATTCGTAATTAGAGATACATTATATGGTTCAGAATTTTCCTACATAAATAATTTTGAATTTAGTGTCCAAAGCGTACATTCCATGTCCTAATATGAAAGTAAAAACTGAGGGTCTATGTGACCCATGAATTTTGTTCAACCATGTTAGATAAAATGAAGTTTGCTTTTGAACGGTGACTAAAGGATCTATGCCTTCAACCGCACTCCTATTTTCTTGGAACTGCTCATCCCAGAACGCCTCTAAACCAAAGAATTCAGTCAGTTTTTCTGCTGCCTCTACCAGACTCGTCCGTGGATGATGCTCATAGGCCTTTGGTTAGTATTGAGAGGATGAGAACCCCGAACTGCGATTGCTGCGGCCTTGGTTTCTGGATTTCAGCGACCTCCAGGATAGGTATATCATAGCGTTGATGAAATGGTTGGCTTTTTTTTAGTCATCTAGCGTTGGCTCTAAGCCCGTTGTCTATCCGAGTCGCTCTTCCCTTCTTCTACAACCTCATAGGTCTATTCCTCTTCGACTTGCTGTACATGTTGTTCTGTTTTGCTATTAGAAGCGGTTGCTGCATGGGTTTCGGCTTTGGCACTTTATTCTTTAATGATGGATAAAATACTTATATCAGTTTCAGTCTCACGGTCAATCGATGTTATCTGTGGTTGTTTCGCTGGGGTTGTAGAGGAGGGCTTTGTCAATTAGACGATCGAAATTTGAGTAACGGGTCTCTGTACAATGATTGGAGTTGTTAGAGCGGGTACAGAGTGCTCACTGGCCCTTGTAAATGCTTGTTTCCTCTTCTCCTTCCGCTTCTTGTTCTTCCTCTTTTGGCAGCTACCCATGGCCCAGAATTTTCATAACTTCCTACTTCCTCACTCGTGTCATCCCACACTAATAACAGGGTTGTTCTCTTTATACCTTCTCTCCGGCTGAAGCTACTCGCCAGAGCCTTACGTAGGACCTAATGGTCCGTAGTGCTGGCGTTGGAATCACTGCATTGGCCGGCAACATGTATGGTAACTCGTTTTGCTTTGCCGTGTTTGATCTCTCCATTGCTGACATGCTAAATAGCTCGAATTCTACACGACTGCTCAATATATTTTGTCTTGCCTTGTCTTGGATTTACGTCGCGTAAACAACTTGTGCATGCGCCACGGGCTTATTCCCACAATGTGGGATGCTTAATTGATCGTACGGGAGGGAATACGAGCCACGCTACTGTACGCGTATATGTATCCATAGTATATTTCTTAATTAAGACGTGTTTCGGGACAGTCAGGCCCCCAGTGACTGATTTGTTACGAGTGAGATTCGTACTAACACTTGTTGCAGCTCTATCTTCTTGCAGTATCAGACGATTGCATGATTGAACACTACCATTATGACGTCACCCCGGTTCCGTGATTACACGCGCATCCCGGCACCTGCTTAGTAGACGAGTGGGAATCGACCCACACACTCGTCTTTGATGGTCTGAACTAGGAAAAGGAGGGAAGGGGCTCGGATGGAAGCCCCAAGCGCCAACTGGAGCGTTGAAGTGCTGAAACGCGTGGCGTACTAAGGTCAAATCATGCCCAATCGCTAAATCGGGCAGTTCCTTATTGCCAATTCAGTGTTAGCCGCATTCGTAATTAAAGTCACGCTTATCTATGGTTAAAAGTTTTCCTGCTATTAAATTTGAATTTAGTGTACAAAGCTTACATAATAGTTCCTAAAGTTACTTTGTAAATATAAGAGTCAAAGCGACTCTTAATTTTGTTGCAAATATTATGATACCAATAAAATTTTTTAACGGTGACTAAAGGATCAAATTAGCTTTACTGAGGTATTATCAAGAAGGGTTTCCAAGCCAAACTGGAACCTCTTAAATAACGAGGCAATTGATTAATAGTAAAGGCTTTTAGGACGGCAGTTCAATGGTTTGACGGCGGTCTTCTCCTTCCTTTATCTCCGCTGCACTCTGTAGTTCTACGAACGCTGTTCCGGGAATACCTCAAATCCGGGAGATGTGTCAGCGCTGTTCGGCAGCTTCAGTAAGTGTCGTCAGGGAATGTTGATGGTAAGCTTCCTCGTAGCATTGAATGAGAATACGCACCCCAAACTGCCACTTGGCTTCCTTATTTTTAATTGCCTCCAGGCTAAGTACTTCATCGCACTTTCAAAGTGGTTGGCCATTTTGGAGTCATCAAGTACTTGCTCTAAGGCAAGATCCATAAGTCGTTGCCTGTCGGGGTCGTTATTCTCTTCATCAACTGTATTCTCTTCATCCTCCTCTTCATCTGTATCTGGTTGAGCTGGAGACTGTGATTGTGCTTCTGCCTTAGCCTAGGCTTCAGCTCTTGCTTGGGCACGCTCTCTAGCTCTTGTAATGTCCAAAAGGCTTATTCATATTGTCCTATCGTGATTTCGTCTGGGTTGCCGTGGAGGTTTTAGTCAATTGGTGGGACGGTATCTGTTCTGTGAGTCTCGGAATATTGGTTAGAGTTCCAGACGTCGCAGTTGAGTGGTCAGTAGCCCTCAAAAGCGTTGCTTTCCTCCTATCTTGATGTTTCCTATTCCTGTTCCTTCTAGTCTCACTATTACCTCCGAGTCCCACGATATCTTGGTCTATTACCTCACTCTATTCATCCCAGATTAGCAACAGAGTTGTTCTTTTTATCCCAGCTCTCATGCTCCAACCAGTAGCTTGAGCATTACCTAGGGCTCTAATGACCCGTAGTGCCGGGGTAGGAATCACTATGTTAGCTGGTAGCCATGATGGCGCCACTCCTTGTCTAGCAGTGTTTAATTCCATCGCGACGTGCTTGCTGGATTTCACTCCACGTAACTACTCAATACTGGCAAACTCACTGCTTGATATTCTGGAGATGGAACGTGAAAGAAAACATTCATTGAATAAAAATCTATAAAATAAATAATGGAAAAAATAATGTTACTCTTCTTCAACAGTTTAAAAAATGCGCTGAACTGATTCACTAACTCGCTAAACAAGACTGAATGCGCAGGATTAGGGTACT
>JAECUM010039932.1:0-18566 GCA_016617855.1 Megalonaias nervosa | reverse complement strand
CTCTACCAAATTTTCATTGACGCTATACGGTCCCAGGGTGTGCTTTTTTTTTCTTGACGCTATACGATCCCGGGGGGTGGTGGGGTGTCTGTAATGCTAATTCCCATTGACGCTACGGTATCCCCTATTACTACTATCCTCCACCGCTTGAATAGTGTCATTGATTTCCTTCCACGGAATCTGTTGTATCACGAATGATAAAGGTCGTGGCATGGTAGTCCGTTTTTATACCCTCTTAGGTGTAAGGTAATAAGAATCAGGAATCACTGGGTCGTGTCTAATAGTCTCGTTTATATTTGTGACTGAAGTAGTGTCCTCCCATAATCAGTCTTCGCTTGCTTTGGAAAAGAGCATAGTTTAAAAATGGAGAAATGATTCCGAGTTTGCGTTTCACTTGTATTTTGACGAACTCGCGGTAAATGCGTTATCTCAACTCCACAGGCAAACCACGAATGTTCTCTTGTAAAGTATCCATGACTATGTCAGTCAAACACTTCTCCTAGAGCGAAAGTAACGAATGTAGTGAGTAATTTCTGACCACTGCCATTCCAGGAATCGGTCAAGAATGTCAATAAAATCTTCAAATGTAAATGGTCTAAAGCGGAATATTCGGATGAACGCACATTTGATCCAGAGAAATCTGACTTGTTTGTTGACTTTTGTTAATTTCCTCTTGTGAATTTCTCAACATAAAAGTTCTACAGTTACCCATTGAGATTTGGCTCTGACAAGTCCCAGCCAAATGTCCTTGTAGATCTTCTCTTGCAATTCGTTTGGTAATGTTTGAAGATTATTTTTAGATGGGGTTTAAATACTTGTCTAGGGGTTGTCCAAGGTTTGACTCCTAGCCACGTAGCTGGTTTCTTACACGACATGGTATGCCCACATCAATTACGAAGTCCCACTAAAGGCAGGTAGTGACAATCTGGAGACCATCGAACATGTTCCAGGTAAGCGCAATCTTTCTTCTCCCACTCGTGAAGTGACACACCACAACTGAAGCACTTGACTTTATCCCCTTCGCCCAAGTAGATAAATCCAGCTCTAACTAATTCTTCGGGGGTAGGTCCTCCCAGATATTTTGGCCATTTTCCTCGGAAGGTTCGGATCCGACTTTCAAAGTCGCAGTATTCAGGCAAACGCACAGGGAACGAATATTCGTCTTTCACAGGTTGAATTTGATGAGGGTACGGTGAAATATGCAGGAGTGTGCCTAGTTTGGGATGACATCCGTAGGGTGGTAGCCGCATGGTTTCATAAGGATGACATCCACCATGAAAACCAGTAAAGTGTCCACAATAACGAGTATCATCGCTTTCGCATCCGTCAGGTTTGACACGCACAGCATCACTTTCCATGGTAGGTATGATAGTAGTAGTTATAGCAAAGTTCCCATGATGTGGTACTGAATCGCTAACGTCATAGCGTACGGCATCCCTACCATCGCAAGGCACAGCATCGCACTCGAGTTTGCTCTTGCTTGATACTTGCTGTGTGAATGGATTCATCTTTCTCGCTTGGCAATGGTAGTCACAATGAACTATCGGTCTTGAACGTGGTCTTTTTTTATAGGCTGACCAATATTGGCGTAACCGTACGGTAAAGTGAAGTGGTTGGGAAGACGAACTCGCTTCTGGTACACGATTTGATAGACTTTTTCCAAGGGCCGGCTAACGATTTGATGCGTGGGTAAACGTACAATCTTATGCGGTTCGTGGGTGGTCACTTTAAAATTTCCATCTTCTCCAGACTGCAAGGCTTCTTTCAAGACGCCAAAGTTCACCAGTCGACTGGTGCGATAATTGAGAGTCAATCCTTTCACTTTACACTCGGTGTGCACTTCTCCTTGTGGGTCCCGGTATTCGTAGCCGTAATTTTTGGGACCGCCACTTGCAAAACTGAGAATCTTGTCATCGGGATGCTCATCCGTCCAGGCTCCTAAACGGTCTCACTCGATGACAGTGTGAGGTTGACCCAGACGATCGATGTAGGTGTACCTGTCCGTGTCAAAATACAGCACACGATCTCCTAACAGTTCTAAAGCTTCGTACAGTTTTAAGCGAGCATGAGCTGCCACGTAGGCCGCAATGATGACATTTCCAAATTCATCGGCTTCTACAAAGTTCAGTTCTTCTTCGTAATTGACTAAGATCAAGTCCTCACGAAGGACGTCCACGTGTTTCATGTATTTGGTTTTGTCGTAAATCATCTGGAACTAGCGAGAAGGTTCTGTCAAATACTCCGTCTTGAGTAAACACGGTCTTTGTGCCATTTTACCCCACAAACAATTTAACATCACTTTGGCAAACGATCGCCTTCCTTCGTTTTTCTCGATGTGGTCTAAAATGATGTCTTCCTGCTTCCAGTATTTGTCTTTAAATTTCTTTTGGTCTTTGGGAGTGTGGCACCAGGAAGGATAGCCACTGGCTTCTTGTTTCAGTTTCAAAAAGGCGTTCACGTAGTCTGCAAAAATGCCTTTCTGAGTCTCGTCGCCCTTGTGGTATATTTCTGTCTTGGGAAAGTGGTAAATTTCGTACACTTCTAACAGTTTGTATCCCAAGTCCAGAACTTTAAACAATTCCACGCTGACCCACGTTCCCGTCAGAGCGCGTTCTTCCTGGGTGTTCTGACAAGGTCGGTCTTGGTTGCACGTTTCGGCACAAGTACGGCACAGGGAAACATCAGTTTTCCTTGGCAATGGTGAGGTTAAACGGGATGGTACAAGTACGTGGGAGGCAAAACTTTACATGTGATCAATCCTTCGTATTGGCGAATGTTGTCCAGGTCAATGTGTTCCGTCAGCAATTGCGGATGCCCTGCGGGAAAGTGCAATATTTGCACACGTACGGATACAGAGAACACACGTCCAAGTATTTGATTTCCTTTCCTTTCTCTTCGTCAGATTGGTACAGCAAACAGGTGGCATTCGTCCGTCCTCCGTACAAACTGTCCCTTGGGTTCAGTGGGTCCACCAGCTTGTAACTTTCCACGATGCGCTTAAACTCGGGATCGGTTTTCAATCGCTGATCGTACTCGTGTTCACACATTTCTTCCACTTGGTATCCTTGCTCTTCTAACTTCAAGCGTCGCTGACAAGTGGTCTGGTACAAGTCTTCCATGGTCCGTTGTAAAAACTGAATTTTAGTTTTACGTTGAGGGTAACAGATGGGACATCCGTGAAATAAACACCCATTAAACTCATACACGATCTTGGGGTTTTCTAAGTCCCACTCATCCACCGAATACCTTCCGATGGTCTTTTCGCCTCCTCCGTTGCGAGCATGTTGGATCCATTTGTCTTCCTTGTCGCACAAGTAATGTAGCCAGCGTAGGGCTTTGACCGAGTATTGACGTTTGACAAAATTGGTCGTTTGAGGACTGATGACAGCTAGGGTGTTTTCGGGCATGAATCGTTGACGGTGCACTAAGGAACACGATTTGGCAATGGTGCAAGCTTCTTTCAAAGGATCGATCCCTCCGTGTTCTATGAACAATTCTTGAAATTTTCCACAGCAACGCCATAAAATGTCCACGTCGGAACGACAGCATTTTAACATTTCTTCCTGAAAGTCAAAAGGGTCCGAGGCGTGAGTCTGGTACCATGCGTAGAAAGCTTCTCGTTGTTCGGTACGCATGTTGTCGGGGTCGTAGTAGTGAGCCTCAGGCAAATGGGGTAGAACGGCGTGTTGATTGGTTTCGGTGTTGAAAAAGTGTGGAGGATAGCCTTTGGCCATTTCTGTCATTCCAAACGTTTTAGGCATTCGGCTCAAAGGCATGGCCAAGTAACTCATCCAATCTTTAAACTGCACTTGACCCACTTGCATGGAAATGATTTTGGCTCCGTTCAAAGTCACTTTAGGATGTTCGGTACTTTGTTCCGTATAGAATCTGAAATTGCCCATCGTATCCCGAGAAATTGTGAGCCATCACCGTGGCATAGCGATGACAATCTCCGTAACGTTCGATGTCTTCTTGGCTCCACGTTTCGTCGATAGGGTTTAAGATCCATTGGGCGAAATCGGTCAGCGTCTTCGGTTCCCGAAAGATTTTTTCACGTCCTCCAGGAATCTTGTTGCAGTGAGGGCAATGTGTAAAGATAGGCTTTTGGATGCACTTCTTGCACGCTCGGTGAGCCACACAGAAATTAGGAATGTGAATGCCAGTCTCTTGCATGCATTCGAAATCGAAAAAGATGAAATGGCCTTCCTTCTGGTTATCTTCTTCTTCTTCGTGTTTGGAATGGTATTTTTGAATGCAGTATTCGTGTTCCAAGTCCACGATTTGGCGACAAATGTGACATCGCTTCTTTCCTGAACATTCGTGCGCCTTGGCATTATTGGTACGTATGCCTTGTCCACAAGTAGGGCACAATCTCAGGAGTTGACAAGCACATTTCTGCTGTGAACCTTGCGTCTTCAGATGTTGTTGGTAACAGGTAGGGCTGGCAAAATTGCGCTGACAAGCTGGACAATGCACTCGTTCTTGTCCTTGGTCCAGACAGGGTTTAGATGCTAAACATCCCTCAAATTTCGATCCACAATGCTTGTGTTGCTCTCGATTGTTATAGCCATAGTCACATTTCTCACAGTAATAACTGTATGACAGGAATGCAGTGATACTGATGATGGCATCAAAATGTTCATCGTGATGATAGACGTGAATGTATTTTCCGTCTTTGAAATTTTTGCCTCGAAACAAGAGAGGTCCGCGCACTTCTTGAGGGTATACTTTCAAGGTGTAGCGTGGAGCCAAGACGTCTTGCATATTTTGCATTTTAGGAATGCCACAGGTTGTGTCTTTGGAAAGGCCTGCTTGCTGTAACAGGAGCTCTGCTTCTCTTTGTTGTTTGGCTCGGTCCGATTGTTGAATAGTTTTCCAGGCTCTTTTCCATTCTGCCGTATCGTTCTTGTCGGCATACGTTCGTCCCACCACGATGGCAGGGGCTAAACACATCTGGTCTTGAGGGTTGTTAATTTGAACGAGGCTCGTTTTGGTGCTGCGAAGGTCGTCCACCAATAACACCTTTTTGCGTCCTGTCCCTTGGGGAAGAGACACGTGGGTCATGAACAGTGTCGCTTTTCCATCAGTGATTTGAAACTTGTCGTTGGATTGTTGCACGTGTTGAATCTTGTCGATGACTTTGGAAGGTATCAATTCTGCTGGACTGCTAAACTCGATCCAAACGGGGGACTTCAAATTGTCGTGATGAATGGAAAGTCTCAAGCGATCGTCTTCTTTGGCTTCACATTGCCGTTTCAGTGTGGTTAAGAAAGAATCCCACACATCGGTGATGAACCCTTCTGCTTTTTCCAACGGTACGTCGGACTTGAAATCTTTAAACTTCACCGTGTACGTGTAGGCCGCAGTTCTAAATTTTCTAGAGGAGCGTTTGCCCGTCTCTCGAATGTGAAAATACTTTCAGGGTTTACTGGTGGTGATGGACTTTGACTGAGTTTAGACTCTCTGGGCATAGATTCTGGCTCACTCATCTCATCTTCAAAATCGCTGGCATGAATCTGAGCCAAGATTTCAGCTACTGTGCGAGGCGATAAATCACGTTTCTGCCTCTTACTTTCTTCTCCTTTCTTTACGAAATGCTGCGATCGTTTCATCTTGACTGCAAAAAGTCAAATGACTACATTTGAAACGCTATGGACCCCTATATATTCATGTTAGGCTTAGTGCATATATAAAGGGCTGGTGCCTTCCCTCTCAGTATTCATTTCACTCTCAAGCCGATCAGCACGATGGAAGAACCCGCACGGATCGAACTTCTGATTAGAGCTTTGCGATGTGTGATAAGAAAGTTTTCTTCAGACAAGCCGACGGACTACTCTCCCTCCTTTCGAGATAAAAGTCAAGATACTTGCTATATCTGTCAGAAGAAAGGGCATTGGGTTACAGAATGTCCTGGCCGTCATGAAAGCAAGACCAGTGTCAAAAGAGACAAAAGTCAAGATACCTGTTATCATTGTCAAGAGAAAGGACATTGGTCTTCAGACTGCCCTAAAAAACAACAGGAGCAGGAGGAGGAGGAAGAAGAAAAAGAGGTACCCTCGGCAAAAGAAGAACCCCGACACGTTTAGAAAGAGAAGACAGAAAAGAAAAGAAGACGAGAAAAAAGTGAGGAAGAAGAGGAGGAGAAAACTGTGACAGTGAAGAAATTTAAAAAACAGAGAGTGAAGAAAAAAGAGACAGAAGAATTATATGAACTTTTTTAAAAAAGTGTTTTGTTGTGTTGTGTTGTGACATTGAATTGTAAACATTTGTACCAGAGAAGACCAGATTGAAAAAACGTAAGTGTTGGTCTTCAGACTGCCCTAAGAAACAACAGGAGCAGGAGGAAGAGGAAGAAGAAAAGGAGGTACCCTCGGCAAAAGAAGAACCCCGACACGTTTAGAAAGAGAAGACAGAAAAGAAAAGAAGACGAGAAAAAAGTGAGGAAGAAGAGGAGGAAAAAACTGTGACAGTGAAGAAATTCAAAAAACAGAGAGAGTGAAGAAAAAAGAGACAGAAGAAGTATATGAACTTTTTTTAAAAAAAAGTGTTGTGTTGTGTTGTGTTGTGACATTGAATTGTAAAAATTTGTACCAGAACAGACCAGACTGAAAAAACGTAAGTGTCTCTTGGTTTTGATTGTTTAGAATAATAAGGACCTACACTCGTGCACTCACACACGTACATCATAGGGTTTAAAAAAATAAAAGGGATTTTGAGTTTAATTGATTTTGGCAAAATGAATATTATCTCTTTTCGAAAGAAGTGAGTGGCCCTGAAAAGGGCCTTTGGGTAATTGTTTTATTCCTTCAAAAAAACAAACTCAGGAACGAGAAGCAATCCGCTTTAACTGCCTTAAGCCTTTGCCACGGCCAAGGCCTACTTCTGGACCTGCTTCTGTCAATGATTTGGTAGAAATCATGTTTTATGCATTCGCATTGGTTGGTGTGGATAGTAGATATGGTGTGTTTTGTATGCGTTCGCGTACGTTTGTGTGGATAGTAGACATGGTGTGTGTTTTGTATGCGTTCGCGTACGTTTGTGTGGATAGTAGATATGGTCTGTGCTTTTCTTCTCTTCCCGTCTGTGTGGATAGTAGGTATGTGTCTGTTTTATGCATTCTCATTCGTTGGTGTGGATAGTAGATATGGTGTTTGTTTTGTATGCGTTCGCGTACGTTTGTGTGGATAGTAGATATGGTGTGTGTTTTGTATGCGTTAGCGTACGTTTGTGTGGATAGTAGATATGGTCTGTGCTTTTCTTCTCTTCCCGTCTGTGTGGATAGTAAGTATGGGTATGTTTTATGCATTCGGGTTCGTTGGTGTGGATAGTATGGTGTGTTTTATGCATTCTCATTCGTTGGTGTGAATAGTAGATATGGTGTGTGTTTTGTATGCGTTCGCGTACGTTGGTGTGAATAGTAGATATGGTCTGTGCTTTTCTTCTCTTCCCGTCTGTGTGGATAGTAGGTATGGGTCTGTTTTATGCATTCGGGTTCGTTAGTGTGGATAGTATAGTGTGTTTTATGCATTCGCATTCGTTGGTGTGGATAGTAGATTTTGTTATTTTTTTGTATGCGTTCGCGTACGCTGGTGTGGATAGTAGATATGGTGTGTGTTTTGTATGCGTTCGCGTACGTTGGTGTGGATAGTAAATATGGTCTGTGCTTTTCTTCTCTTCCCGTCTGTGTGAATAGTAGGTATGTGTCTGTTTTATGCATTCTCATTCGTTGGTGTGAATAGTAAGTATGGTGTGTTTTATGCATTCTCGTCCGTTGGTGTGGATAGGAGATATTGGGATTTTTTTTCTTTCTCCTTTTCTTTTGTGTGTGTATTGGTCTTTGTCCCTATAAAACTCCCTTTATCCATATCAAATTCATTTCACCTACCTACAGTATCGAGTATTCAGGTCAGCCAGTTCAGTGACGTCACTGAAGCTAGAAATTTTGAGGCTATAAATATAGACTTGGGTTTTCCACAGGTTGTAGCTATAAATACATACAAGGATTTTTAAACAGGAATTTACCAAGAATTGTAGCTAAAAATAGACCCTACCTGTTCCATTCCTCTTGTCGCTATACATGCCCAATATTTTTTGTCGCTAGATAGGCCCAATATTTTTTGTCGCTAGACAGGCCCAATATTTCCCCATGTTAAATTCCCCTTGTATGTAGGGTACAAAGTAGAGTCTCGTGAGGCTATAAATCTTGAGGCGATAGTGAAAACGACCAAATTTAACATAGAAGTCTACGTGAGGCTATAAATATTGAGGCTACGGTACAACCCTCTAAATTTAACATAGAGGTCTACGTGAGGCTATAAATCTTGTCGCCAGGGTACAACCCCTCTAATTATGTCGCTAGAAATCTTGTCGCCAGTGTACAAAGTAGGGTTCCGTAATGCTAATTCCCATTGACGCCAGGGTACAACCCCTCTAATTTTGTCGCTATAAATCTTGACGCCAGGGTGTCTCAGGGTGTGTTTTTGACCCTAAAAATCTTGACGCCAGGGTACAAAGTAGGGTCCCGTAATGCTAATTCCCATTGACGCTAGGGTTCCCCACTACACTACTTACGCACGGTGTTTGAAATGCGGAAACGGGAATACTGTAAAAGGAAACTTAACAAAGCAATCCAGAAAAATTTGCTGAAAGCGAGTGAAAACCTATAATCGCTAGCAGAAAGGTACAACATGCTATTGGTCGTCATATTATCCAATGAGCTGATTACAGTCTATAATCTAGAGACTGCCAAAGTCCAAATAAGACCTGTGTGTGTGGATTTGATGTTAGCCGACCTAATCACTCCAAACAAACCGTTGGAAACATCAGAAAGAAGTTTGTACCACCTAAGGACCTACAATGACTCCTGTTCCCTGACGAGGTTTAACCTCGGCCCTTCTAAGGTCTAATCAAGATATGCTACTGTTATTAAGGGTTAGCTCTTTTGACTTGATAGCCCCACTCGATAATTCCATTTAACATGACGCGATCTTTTAGCTCAGCGTTCTAATTTATTAACTAGAAACATCTAACTAGGCTGGAAAATTTAATCGGTCACTTAGACCCTCTTATTTTTTTAAATTTTAGAACAGCCAATGAACACTTTGTACACTAAATTAAAACTTAATTGTGTAGGTAAATTTATAACCCAATTTATGCGCATCAGGGAAACCCGATTTAGATAACTGGGTAGGATTTAACCAAATGCGTCAACGGCGTTTAGGCAACGTTCCCGTTGACGATTGTGTCTCCCATCCGAGTCCTTCTTCTACTCTGACATTCAAAGACGAGTGTTGGACCGATTCCACTTGTCTAGTAAACCGATGACCCGATGATTGCGTATGCACTGAACAGGGGTGGTGTCTTGAGTGGGGTATTAATCCCCACTGGGCGTATTAATGCGATACATACTGTATCAAGATGAGTATGTGTGTGGTTCAATTCCCACTCATCTGAATAACTGTCACAAAGGGCTTAATTGTCTCCGAATTCGACCAACTAAATAGCATACTCTATATGCATCAACGCGTGTGGGGTGTGGCTCTGATTCCCCCGACACGATTAATTAAGTAGCCCACATCGTGGGCATAAACTCGTGATACATGCCTTATTGACGAAAACCACATAAATCCAAGTGTAAGTAAGTAAGCCACCCATCACAGATTCAGTTTCAACTAAGACAGCAGCAATAAACACAACTATGATCAAGAGAGCCAGAGATGGATATTCTAATTCCTGACCACGCCCTGAATGAAATAACGTGGCTAGACGTCAACGTCGCCTCGGGATGGAGCCTTCGAGCGCACGAACCCAGCAAGGCGGACAACGCTGTTGTTAATTTGGGAATATAGATCATTTACCAATAACTTGATAAGCGGTCCACGGAGGAGACCGATGAACAATAGAATACATCAGAAGCACGGCAAGGACAGCGTACACCACCCTTCACAGACTCGACCTGCCCCAGACTAGGCCATTATTACAACCCTGAGCACTAATGCACTCCACGAGAAATTCTAGCTTGTACTACATATGAAAGTAGGGAGGCCCACCTCAACTTGCCATCGTCAACATCAGCAATAACAACAACAATAACGACTTTTCCTCGAGTGAGTATTAATGATGTAGTGGCCCACTCAAGGGGCAAGGAGGCTAACAATTCCATCCATCTCGAATGATCGGACAACAGTGACTACCAAGACACCAAGGAGGAGAACAAGGAGACCAGGACAACTATCTCAAAATCTCCGCCTGCATTTACAACAGCAACACTGTCAGCAGTAAGTACAGCACCAACATCAACAATGGACCAAGAAAAAGAATCACAGAAAGAGAAAACATCTGCATCTCTGAATAAAATTGAAGAAAATAAACCAGAAGCACCATTGGCAGCATCATCACCATGCCCATCGCCACCATCAACATCAAAAGGGAAAGGACAAAGACAAGGTGGACAAGGAATACCAATAGCAAGAGTTACAACCCCTACACTTCCAACTACATCAATTACGACTACTGAAAACTCAGCTGCTAATTTGAAGGAAAAAAAAAATACTTCAATCACTTGCGGGGTATGAACAAGAACCCCCAAAAGGGACTAGAAAAGGACAACAAAAACCCATGATAAGCATTCAACAGAGAGAAGCCTAAGTCAATCGTATCTTTGACCAGCTTGAGAAATGGGGCTGACATACCTGTTTCATGATTACGAGGCAACTCTATAACATACTAAAACTCTGAAAACAATCTTGGAAATAGCTCGTAAAATGACGGCCGTTTAGGTATCAAGAATAGAAAGCCACAATCAAATCACCAAACATCAGTACCCTGGTACGTCAATTCACCGACTGCCCTATTCCTCTTCTAGTACTGATGATCGACGAGCTGTATAAGTTCCACAACATACAGATTAACCCCATCCAATATCACTATCAATGGGAGTTAAGGTAATAAGAGACCTGGTCGCCTTATATGACCACAAGCGAAGGACGAGAGAAGTGTTCACTTCACCAGAACAAATAAAACCGTTCCTGTACCCCAAGATGTAATCTCAGCCCTTCTTAAGGCTACTACCAGTTGCCTCTTATCAAGGGATTTCAATCTGGCATGAATTCCCGATTCGATAAAACTAATACAAACAACGTGATTCACCGTTCAAAATTTAAACTTAATATTTCTAACTAAACAAACTCCAATTGGTCTTTTTTGACCTAACCATTTTCCATGTTCTTTAATTTAGAATTGGTGATTATGTACACCAATTCTCAAACTATATAAAGTAGGAAAATTTACAACTATGCTGCACGACTCTAATTACAAAGGTGGCAAACACCAAATTGGTAATAGGAATAGCCCATAATTACAACTGGGTTGAATTTGATTTCAGTACAACCTGGGCGTTTGAGAAACCTTCCAGTCGACGACTGTGTTCACCATCCGAATCCTTTGCCTCCTTTCCCTGTTCATTCAAAGACGAGTGCGTGGGCCGATTCCCACTCATCTAGTAAATTGGCGCCCCGATGAGCATGTACGCACGGAATCGGGGTGGCGTCGTGAGGGTGGATCAATCTCCACCGAGCGTCTTAGTTCAATACAGACTGTATCAAGATGAGTGTGTGTACGGGTTTCGATCCATTTAAAGAACTTTCTCCCTGATTCTAACTTCTCATTCATTTAAAAAGTCTTCGAAAAAAATTGTTCTATCCCAACTTGTATCTCAGCTGAATTTGAGTAGTCTTTTTAATTAATGTACCACCATTGTACTGTACTGAAACTGCGCTTCTGAGAATAGTTAATGACCTTCTCTCTCTTTGGATAGTGGAAAGATTACAGTCCTCACCCTCGTGGACTTGTCTGTGGCATTTGACTCAGCAGATCACGATGTATTACTTCACCATATTCACCAGCGTATTTGGTATTCACGATATAGCCTTACTATGGTTCAAATCCTAGTTAGTCAACAGGACAGAAATCGTGTCTGCAAATGGGAAACATTCCATCCCTGTTGGACCATGTTTTTGGTGCTCCACGAGGCTGTGTTCTCGACCCTGTTCTCTTTATTCTAAACACACAGCCGCTCTCAAATGACAGAACAACACCCGGCGTCTAGCTATCCAGCTGAATTTGAGGCTACCATTCAAGGCGTAGAGAGGTGCATTTCCGATGTGCAGTCATGGATGACACGTAACAAGCTGCAGACGACTGATGATAAAATTGAAACTATCCAGATCATCACGCAAAGACTTTCACATTCACATCCTTTACATCAAACAATAAGTATCAGCAATACCAACATTAAATTTACACAGTCCGTATGAAAACTAGGTGTCACTCTCAAAAGTATGCTCATATTTTTTTTACACCAACATGTAAACATATGCAAGGCTGTATATCTGGAGCTGAGACGCATCAGTTCCATTCGCAATTTTCTTTCAGCTGATGTCTCTAAAATACTTGTGCATTCCTTAATACTTTCAAGACTGGACTATTGTAATTCATCTCTATCTGGTTCGTCTCAATATCTCTGACAGAAACTTCAAAAAGTTAAAAACACGGCTGCTCCGGTCATCCTTAAAGTACGAAGAACTGAGCACACATCATTCCTACTCAGTTACCTTCACTGACTATCCTTTCGAACCAGAATCAAACACAAAATCTGTTCCTTTGGTTGACTGGCTCCAGTCCAGTATATCTATCTGACCTCACCGATATACATACTCCATCTAGAAACTTACGTTCCGCTTCTGACAGACTCATTCTCGTTGTTTCCACTGCTAAAATGAAATCATACGGACAACGTTCTTTTGTTTCCAAAGCCAAGTTACGTGGAACGAACTGCCCATAGATCTTAGACACAAGGGTATTGTGTCCTCATTCAGGTGTGCTCTAAAACTCACCAGTTTCGACTACAAGAACAGACTATTGTAAAACGCTAAGAGCTTCTAAAGATTACGCGTTGTACTATGTCCAGATTATTATTATTAGCAGCAGTAGTAGTAGTAGTAGTTGTAGTAGTAACCAAATACCCCGAAGAGTGCGTACGCACGAAACAGGGGTGTCGCCACGTGTGTGGTTTTATTCCCAACCAATCGGCACCCCCACCCCCACCCCCCACCTCCCAACGGAGGTTGAGTAAGAGGCTATGCAATAGAACAAAGTTCCAGCAAGAGGTTATGCCATCAAACAACATATTTCGGACGAGAGGTTAAGCCATCGAAATGAGAAATACCAGTACAACTTTAGACTGTCTACAAGAGTAGCAGCTCTGGAAGAATAGACCGGCGAGGAAACCTACCAGACTTAGATGAAAGGTTGCCATTTTGCTATGAAAAGGTAGCCACCAGGCAAAGCTAGGGAGGGAGACAGCCGTCAAGACAATTTACCTGGACCTGCGAATTAAAACCAAGGGTGTGCTGCGGACCTGGGGATGAATTTTGTCAAACCTGGGGGACAAAAACACATACGTCTTGCGAAGACCACTAGGTCAATAACTTTTGTTACGAGTCTATGCTCTTGAAATAAATAACAGAAAAGAGTGAAGACAACAATTCTTTTTAAAATGTAACAAATAATTTATTTTCCTAGAATACAAAGTGAAAAATTAAGTAAAAAAGAACTTATGGTTTTACGAATTAAATCCAAAAATAATCCAAGAATAAAAAATAGAAGTCCTAGTAATAAAAGGTCCTGAATGAAACTGAGTTCGAGTCCCAATGAAATTCAAAATTGAAGGCGATGACGTCTGTTGTAACCTTCAAAGCGTAGACGTGTCAACAGTTTCTTGTTGAATCACAGAAAATATTATTCCAGTTCTGAAGTCCGTATAAAGTTCAATAAATGTCTTCATCCAAGAATTTTGTAGGAGCACTTATATATTTCCAGAGAAAACAATCATTTGAAATTCAATAATTTTGAAGAAAATAAAAAAAAAATCAACTCAGACTGGTCACAACATTAATAAAAACTTAACGTGTCAATTGTTTGGAGTCCGACTGAACAAACCTCTATCAAGACAACAGTTATACACTAATTAAGACGCAAAACAGATTCCGGATGAGGGTCAAAAGTTCATTGTTCTGGAAAAAATAGATGTTTGTTATCAATTCACATATGATATTTGTCACATAGTCCAGGTATGACCTTGACTTGATTTAAAGATTCTTACTCTGAGAAAGATTAAAATTCTTTTTAGAAAAAGTTGTTTACCAAAACTGTCACTGATTCTGAAGACAAGGTCAGAAACTAGATACAATGTTTCTATTATTAGTTATTTATCAATGAAATAATAAAAAATAACAGTCAGGTGAAATAGAACTGAACTGAATTCTGGACAATATCAAATCCAGTAAAAAAAAAAAAAAAAGTTACATTACAATAACATGTAATGGAATTAAAAAAAAATTAAAACTAACAAAGAATTAAAGTAAATATACATAACACTTTTTATAAAAGAGAAGAGATCGAAGGGACCAAGTTGCCTGACTGTGTCAGGTTTTCTTTTCGGTTTACTGAAAAGCCCTTTCGACAAAATTCATTTATATCCTAATCTAATCCTTTATACGCCGCCATAAAAATAACTGATTAAAAATAACTGATAACGTTTATTATTGCGTGATACTAAATTCAAATGAGTTACTAATACTCACTGATTGGTTTAATTGTTAGGAGACTAATGAACACTTTATACTCGAAATTCCAACTTGAATGAGTTATATTAAGAAAAATTTTAACTAGATATATTGCCGTAATTAAAAGTGTGGCTAACACGTGACTGGATGGTAGGAAACGCCGATGATGTAAAACTGGGCAAGATTTGACAATAACTACCGCTTTGGCGTTTGAACGTTCCGGCTGACGTTTGGAGTTTCCTGCCGAGTCCTTTACCTCTTTGCCACTCTCGGACATGCAACAGACGAGTATGTGGGCCGATTCAAACTCGTCTACTCCATCAAATGCCTCGAAGAGCGTGTACGCACGGAAATGGAGTGTCGCTATGCATGTGGTATATTCCCACCCGGGCTACTTAACAGTTGCAGTACTGGCACGTAATTGTCTACGAGTGCGTTTCTCGATACTCACAATCTGCGGCCCGAATGACGTCATCAACAGCCATATTTGTGTGTGCAGATTTACCGTGGCGTTTATATGGTGTATGGAAGTTTAAGTAAGTTCATTGAATCTCAAGTTACTGCAACAAAAAAAGAAAAACCATACATAAACAGAAAGCAAATCAGGCTTTCTGTTAATATCTATAATTGTAATTTAAAAGTTGATTTTGCTTCAGTGTGCCTTGTTTAAAACGAAATGTCAATTTGGTAGTCACATATAGAAGAAACTTCCAGGTTCTCCATCGTCCAGGTAAAATGGGCAGAACACCGTCTGCTAGTGACCTTATCGGGAAGCATCTATTGTTACGACTCTGTGATCTTAAACAAAGTTACAAGTTTTGTAAAATTTAACAAATAATACAGATTAAATTTGTATAACACATCCCCTGATAGAAAAAGAAAGATTTCTACAATAAATCTTTCTTTTAACTTATAGTCAACTATACATAAGATTAAATATTTCATAAGATGAAGTTTTATGATCCCAAAAATATACGTGAAGCAATATAATACTTCAGTACATTGCATCTACTGTTAAGTTGCCTTTTCCCTTTATGTGCATGATGTCAATATTGTATTTCTGCAACATCAAACTCCACCTTAATAATCGTCGATTTTAGTTTTTCACAATTATCTAGACCGGGGGGGGGGGCACCGAGCGATCGAAAGACTTGATGTAATCATGTTCATCAGATCTTGAAAAGTACAACGTAAACCTTTCGTTCCAAACGGCATCACTTTATATTAATATGAAACTATTCTCCAGCGAATGCTGTATTTCTTTGTTTACAAACATTCCTGTTTGTGAGAGTACATCCTATACGGATTCAGTTTCACAGGTGTGGAATCTACAATTTCAAAGTCATGGTAGATTTTTTTTGGTGTTGAACATCTTGAAACAAGTGCTCATATTCGAATGATAGCTGTTTTAGTTTAAAACAAGGAACATATTTATCTGCTTTTTTTTCTTGAAAAGGGGGTACTACCATAATATTTTTAGTAGCATCAAAACCTGTACTTCTGTGTAAAGTGGGGATGTGCTTTTCACTTGCCAGGTCTAATTCTTTTAATATAAATTGAAAATTGAAATTCCCTTTCTTCCTTTTCTCTTTATCTCTGCATGTCTCTCTCTTCTTTTTCACATTGTATCATTATTTGTATTAGCCTGCCCCTTCTCTCTCTCTCTCTCTCTCTCTCTCTCTCTCTCTCTCTCTCTCTCTCTCTCTCTCTCTCTCTCTCTCTCTCTCTCTCTTTCTCTCTCTCTCTCTCTAACTGCAACTGTATTTGTCTTTTTCCTCTTTCCGCAACAGCAACATTTCTTTTTCTCCACTAGCATTTGTTTTACATGAAGCTCATGCTTTCTTAACACTATTTCATTCTTGAATTTTAATTTCCATTCCATAACTTTTAAGTTAGAGCTAGATATAAACTTACTAACCAAGTCCAGAGTAATTTTATCCCAAAAATTGTTTTCCACCAAATATTGGACCAAGATATTTTTTAGTTCTTGCTTTGTTAAAGAAGTCTATGCATCAGAAAGACCATATTTTCTGGCAAGCTGAAGTTATTCATCCTTTCTCAGGGAGTCTAACCGTTCCTAAGTAGGATTTGAAATAATGTTCTCCACTTTAGATGACACTGCAAAAGCTGGTTGGTTTCACTAGGGATTTTTAAAATGTGAAATAATACCTGGGACTTAGGAAATTTCAAACAAGGTAAATTTAAATTTCAAAAACAAATTCGTATCCCAAGAACGAGCCTCCAATTTTCTAATACGACTTTATGCTCGAAAAATGATAGAAAAGAATAAGAATCAACAAGTTTTGTAAAATTTAACAAGAAATTCATTTCCCTAGAAAACAAAGTGAAATATGTAAAATGAATGTACGGTATTACAAAATAAATCCCAAATAATCCTACAATTTCAAACACAAGTCCCAATGATTAAAGTTTTGAACAAACTTCAGTGGCATTCTAAAATAAATCCAATGCTGGAAGTGTTGATGTGCCTGTGGTGGCCTATGTCATAGTGATGTGCCAACAGTTTTTTCTTGACTCACAATAATACAATCCAAGAATATATCCTTATTTGAAATTTCACTATAAATCCAAGTCTCTATTTCCAAGAATGTTATTTTTGAGCACTTTGTATTTCCAGAGAGGAAGAACAACTTGAGCTAAATAATATGAGTAAATAAATTTCAGCCCAAATGAAATACTGAACAATAATACAGCAATAATACAACTGATTCTGCTCGATCTTACAGCATGAATAAAAAATATCTAGGAAAACAAGATTATACAGTCCTCTACATTACCTCAGGTCATGATCAACATCTTCTAAAAAAACACTATTATTGTTGCATACTTCCCCAGCTTTGTTGGGGTGGGATGTATGGTTTTGGTTATCGTTATCTAGAGGGTGATCGCCGACGGTGTAATTTGTCCGGAACGAGTAAATATCGATATAAAGTGTGAAACTTATAGATGGAATAGATAAAGATCTCAGCAGATATATAAAACAGAATGACACGAGCCCCCGTACATGTACAAACCATAAAATTTAATCAACAATTGATAAACAATAAAATTCATAAACAATTGTGATAATGCATTACATTAGAAAGATACACTTTTTGATTTAAGTTATTCAACGAATTTCAAATACAAATATGCTTATACCAAATAGCCGGTCTGTTAAGCAATAGAATTAATTCATCATCGAATCGAGTGAAATGCTCGAAAACACTGCCTTGTACAGATTCATAACCTGATGGTTCTGGTTCAATCCAAATTCGCGGCGACTGTTCTTTGACTTCCTTGTGCCTGTAAGTCTGGGTCCTTTCCACTTTTCCCTTTTCCCAAATTCTCAGGTGTCCCGCCTCTTTCGGCCTCCAACTTTGTGTGGTCACTTTGGTTTTGTAAGTACGTGATACGTCACGTAGATGCTTCACGTAGAGCTATCTCACCTTTTTGTCTTCAAGCTTTTACCGCTAGAATTGTGTTCGTAGATTTCCAGACATCCAATCTCTTGGATCCTAATTACGAGTGAATTTCTTCTAAATTCGATCCGGAGCCTTCTACCTTTGTTTTTCTCTTGCAGAAAATGGTGTCGACTGATTAAAAGTGTTGCGATTGGCACATTTAAAACTGAGAGTTTTCATGTGGAATCACGCCCCCTTATTCAGCGTAATCAATCCGAATTATAGTTAAGGCGCTAAAAAGTGTAGTCCGCCTGACAACCTCAGACTACCAAATACTGATTCCTGGAAAAATTCAAAATGACAGTTCTCCATACAGATCGGAAGTTAACCCCTATCCTTTTCACTTAAATAAACGAAATCTTAATTAAGAACCACTGCTTCCATGACAGTGACATTTGCCAATCAGTGCATTACGGCGATTTAAACACGCGTCAGTCCCCACAAATCTAATTAATCGTTCACCTGTCCAACTTAATGT